>BRDA01001787.1:36146-46316 GCA_036984385.1 Crenuchus spilurus
AAAATATTGACATTTGCCATCTCCACATCATTGCATTCAGTTTTTATTCACAATTTGTATAGCGTCCCAACTTTTTTGGAATCCAGTTTGTAAAAGTTCACTGCCATTTCTAGGATTATCTGCAGAATTTGTTATTTTGTCCAATTTTTTTGAATAAAACTACATAAAATAAATGCAAACTGTTGATGGTTTTAACAAAAAGAAACATGTTTTATGATTTGTAACATAACATGCTTGCAAATACTACTGAACACAAAAAATAAGTGTACTCAATTTTTTTTAGTTCTGAATTTTTTGCAGGATGCACAGAACTGAAAAAACTTTGTGTAGGTTCATCCTACAACTCAGATTTGCATCTCAAGTTGTTGCCCTGAGTGCTCAGTTCTATTCGTTTGGGACTTCTTCAAACATCAGAAAAGGATTGCAACCAAAAATCAACGTGTCAAAAAGGTTTATCCAAAAGAGGAAAAGCACTCAGTGGGTCCAGGCTATTTAAGAGTTCAAATTCAGACTTGTTGTTAACTACGTGAGCATAATTATTCACATTCTCACATACATAGATTTGTTTATCTGAAAAACTTAAATGCCGTGAGGAAATGGAAGAAACAGTGTTGAGAAAGTCTACACAGATGGTGTGTTCATGGTTTGTTGAGTCTGTTACTGACACCACTGATCATACTGAGGCATACTGCCCCCACTGTTTCTGTTGGCATTGCAGCTTGTAGCATTAATTTGTGAGGAAGGGCTCAACTTATGCACTGAATGAACCCAGAATGTGCTGGGCAGACATCTAGTCCAGGTACAAGCACAGCTAACAGCAAATATACTGCAACTTTAAGCGTGCAATAAAATGTGTAGATGTTTGTTTTCTGTGTTTAATTTTCCACAAAATATGCACTTTAACCAGGGTGTCCAAACTTTTGCAATCAGGTTCTCAGCATTTTGCAAATATAATTCAAGCCGTTTCAGAAAACACATAAGCAAGTCTATTTGAGTTTACATAAGTAGAACAGAAGTGCTTTCAGCAATGCTAATGAGGGGTGAATCAGCTCCCATTACTTATTTATTCAGTAGCCTCATAGCTCGAGTCCATCTCATATGTCTCGGCTGATTGATTACAGGACGGATGAAGGGAAAAATTATGCATATTTGTTTTGGTAGCCAAATTATTTCTTTAATGTCATTATTATAATAGTCTTATATGTGACAACATGAAACATGAACACAAAGTTATCCAGAATCTACATCCCATCAGTACTATGAGGTGTTAAATGATAGTGCAGTGATCAATGGACACTCACCTTCACAGGAAGAGTTTTCCTGTCCCGGATCACTCGGCCCAGCTCAATGACTGACTGCATTTGCGATACGGCACTCTCGATACGTTTGTCGATCAGAGACTCTCTGAGAGTCAAGCAAAGGTTTAAAGGTCAGAGAGTTAGCACTGAAACAATAGAAAGAGGATTTTGTTTTGATGTGGCAGACTGCAGTCCATCAGTTTCTCTGCATATTTTGTTGCCACTCATACCACCACAACCACGTCAGTGTCACTGCAAATAATTCCTGCTTTGTGGTGGTCCTGATCATTGAAGAACAGAGTGAAAGCAGGCTAAAAAGTATACAGAGAAACAGATGAACTACAGTCTGTAATTGTAGAACTACAAAGTGCACCTACAGGGGTTAGACAATGAAAGTGAAACAGCTGTCATTTTAGTATGGAAGGTTTCATGGCTAAATTGGACCAGTCTGGTGGCCAATCTTCATTAATGTCACATTGCACCAGTAAGAGCAGAGTGTGAAGGTTCAGTTAGCAGGTAAGAGCACAGTTATATAGTATATTACAATGCACACAACATTATGGTGACATACCAGAGTTCAAAAGAGGACAAATTGTTGGTGCACGTCTTGCTGGCGCATCTGTGACCAAGACAGCAAGTCTTTGTGTCTAAATATTATTGAGCCACTTTGGGGTGTTTTGGAGGAGCGAGTCAGGAAACGGTTTCCTCCACCAGCATCACGTAGTGACCTGACCACTATCCTGCAAGAAGAATGGCTTAAAATCCCTCTGACCACTGTGCAGAACTTGTGTATGTCATTCCCAAGATGGATTGACGCTGTATTGGCCACAAAAGGAGGCCCTACACCTACTAATAAATGATTGTGGTCTAAAACCAGGTGTTTCAGTTTCATTGTCTAACCCCTGTATGTGGTCAGGGGAGCTGAAAAAATGGACAATGAATGTAGATAAGTATATGTACGTAAAAATAATTCATGCTTTTATGAGCTTTATAAAACTGTGTTGTTAGCAGTTGTCTGTTTTAGAGCTGCAAGTTTTGAGGTAAGAGTATCAGTTGTAACACCAGTCCAAAGTCATTTTCTTGATAGATAGCTAGTTAGCCAATACTATTTGCTACTGAGAATAAATGAAAGAATTAAAGTTTAGACTGCATCTGATGTTAAAAAGAGTTTAACACTCTGCTTTAAAGTTTATAAAGGATGTGGCTGAAGCGCCTAGATCACTGCCCAATATATTATTTGCAGATATAATGACAAACTAAATTTTCATACTGAAATTATGGCAGAAAAATTAGAACCAATTATTTGTCCAATTTGTGACTTGTACAGTGCAAATTTTCCTTCTTCATCAGAGCATAAACTGTTGGGGACTCTGTATCTCCCTGTAATGATGTAATGTATTCAATTAAAATACTTTTTTGTAAAAACTTACATCTCTTCTTTCATTACATCAAGACATCACTGGCTAGTTGTGTCTGGCTAAGAAGGACAGTGATGGGAGATTTATATAGAGGAAAAGTAACAAAGACTGTAGAGGGCAGCCAATCAGTTAATGAGTTCAGTCTCGTCTGTTTGGCCTCTGTGCTGACAGTGAGTCACCTCAACAAGAGCTTATAAGACTCAGGGAGGAGAGCTTAATGATGCGGCCGGCCCACTCTAATTTGGGCCACTACGTGAATTTGCGAAAAGCAGGACGGGGCTGGACTGACTGGGAAAAGACCTTCGAGTCTTCAGCTCTGCACAGTGGAATACAAACGAACCAACATCCAATAATAGCACTGAGGTAAATGCGCTTACGGCCGGATGCAAAAGGACATTTGAAATCATTCCAAAGATGTGCAAGGACAATCTAACCCATCATAAAAAAACTTTATTTCCTGAGTGCCTTGTTTCCAGTTCTGGGTCTGAATACAAATGGTTCACTTCACTCTGTTGGTCAGGAGAGGTAAGGAGTGTGATTTTGGACAGTATCTCACCCATAAAGTCAAGGTGGGCATATTTTACATAATAGAGACTTTAGGACTAGGAAGCCACTTACAGTGAGAGCCATATATGCTGAATTTGTTGACTATAGTACATGTTGAGGTAGGAGAAATAAAAAAAAAACGTATACATACAAAAATGTATTGTGAAGCTTTAAAAATAGGTGATGTGGGTTTTGAGTTTTACAGGGGTGTTCTATGACTCACTCAGTGTTACTAGCTCAGTGTTTTTGCACATATACTTGGATAGCTGCAG
Organism: Crenuchus spilurus; assembly: GCA_036984385.1. Taxonomy (NCBI): domain Eukaryota; kingdom Metazoa; phylum Chordata; class Actinopteri; order Characiformes; family Crenuchidae; genus Crenuchus; species Crenuchus spilurus. The sequence continues at coordinate 39,681 of BRDA01001787.1, forward strand.
TGCCTACCAACCAATAACTGTGAAATAAGACAGTCAGTTTTTGTGGCTGGCCATTTCAGAAAACGTTATATTTATCATGCTGATGTTTATCACACAATAAGGGTACTTAGCCACACCCCCTTCTGAGCATTTCAACCCACAACTTTGAGAACTGTGTGCCATTTTATTTCTTTATGATCTGCGCATTGGCCATACAGGATCAAGTGATTATAGCTAGTGCATCATGAAATAGTTCATAGTTGTTCATAATTTAATTCAAAATGGTAAACAGTCTTATTTTATATTAATTACATGTGAAGTGACATTTCAAGTCTTTTTTGTTTTATTGTTGACATTTTTTGAATAGTCCAAATGAACTCCAAACAAAATATTCTAATAATTTGAGATTCTGGATTTCTGATTTCCATGAGCTACAAGTCATATTAATCAACATTTAAAAAAAAGGCTTGAAATGTCACTTCACATGTAATGAATATAAAATATGACCATTTACCTTTAAACATTTTATTATGAACAACAGCGAACTTTTTCCACAATATTCTAATTTTTGATGTGGCACTGTACAACATAGATGGTGAGAGACAGTAGTGCGCCTATGCTTATCTATAAGGGTTGTTGTCACAGACAACAACTTGTTGTTACAACAACTTGTAACCCTTTAAAACATACAGACACACACACTTCTCAACATGTGTACAAGATAAGAATATTGACAAATTATAATATATATTTATAATGATATCTTTATTTAATTTTTCCATTCCACCTTAAATGGTGCATCTGCCAGGTGCCTGAATGTAAATGGTGCACAATTTAAGGTGGAATGGAAAATCTGAACATGATGTTTTCTTAGGATTGCTTGAGTTAGTTCTTTAGAGTTGTTTGAGTTGCTCTGTCTGACTCGTCTTGGCATTAGGTCGTTTATAATCTGGTGAGAGTGGCTTAAGTTTTGCAGCTGACCCAGGCAGTGGATAGACATGAGCACAGGTGGGAGTAACTGATGATGACGACAGAGTTTAATGCTCATTGGCTAGTATCACCCCAATATAAAGGCGATGGGCAGTGCCTTGTTTACATTAAAGAAACATTCACATAATCCTTTAGGTATTTTATTAGGACCTCTAGCGAGTGTTATAATATGTCCTCTGTAAATGCCTCGCAAAAACTACATTGCAAACCCCTCCTCACTCTGGCGTTTTTATGGAGCAACACACAGCATGAGTGCAAATGATTTACAGTACCTCAGCTGTGGGAGCATTAGATAGTGAATGCTGCTGGAGTCCTTCTCCTCCACTGAAGCAGGATCGATCAGGTGACGCAGGTTCTGGTACATCATCTCCGTAATGAACGGAGTGAAGGGAGCCTGTGGGAAGTAGATATGTTCAGTTTAAAAGGCTGGGAAACTGAATTTAAAGTCTAGTCAAATGATCTTTATCATCACTCCTCAATATAACTTGGAACAAAGCTTCCTTCAGGTGCAAAAGAGCTTATTATGCAGGTCATACACAACAGACAAGGGCAGAAATACACAGGATGACAAATACCCAGCACGGTAAAATAATATACAAATGGCAATAAATACATACAAAGACATTAAAGCAGTAAATTATTATTTTTTAAATGCATAGGAGCAATGATGCTAATAAAAGCTTAAATTGATCTGTTAGTAAAAACTTCATGCCTGTATCATTCAATACTTGGCTCAAACTAGTAAGATTTGTGAAATCTCAAATTGACTTCTTTATGTGGTTTCTCAAGACCTAAAGTCTGCAGCTGTGATAATTTTTAAAGATTACAGTATCCCATACAGCACCAGAAACCACATAAGCAAGTATATTTTAGATTACAACTCATTCTGCACATTGCTAATTACACTACATAAGCTTTGATTTCTTATTAGCTACATTAGCCTTACTGCTCCAAACGTAAAGAGCCAAATGTCTTGGCTGACTGGCTCGGTTTGAGGTAAGAGGGGAACATTGTGTACAGTTGCTGACTATGGCTTTAAGGCTTTATAATGACAAGGCTGCTGCACATTGCATGCAAACATACACGGGCACGCAGTGCTGCCACACGTTACTTTTGCACGAGCAGCAAGACTCACCATCAGTCTGCACATTGAGAAGAGCACGCTGAAGAGGGTCTCCAGAGCCCAGAGGCAATCTTCAGTTCCACTCTCTCCCTGCCAGTCAGAAAGAAGGGGGGATAAGCAAATAAATAAATAAAACAATCACGCTAATGTGACGTACTGCTGCTGGCGCTGCTCTCTCTGCCACTGTTGAACCACATAAAACACGCCAACATGCTCTCGCCCCGCCGCGCTGTCACAACACGCCATCAAGCTCCGGCCCGCGGCTCTGCACACACTGCTGAACTGCTGTGCAAGAGGACTCTGTGTGCGCTAATTAAACAGAAAGAATATGGCTGGATATTGAATAAAGAGACTACGTAGTAGGACGAGGAGAATGATTTTGATACTCAAGGATCTGCAAAAGTTAAACAGGCTTAAAAATAAACCGCCAGGAGGCTGCTTTAACACAGGTGTTTGTATCCATAAAAATTAAAAATTAAAAAAATAAAAATATTACATCATGCTATTGATTTCAATCAGAAAACTGTCTTGACTGATGCAATTCAACATGTGGGAACTAAGCTCAGTTGAACGTCATGAATGTCCAGCAGAATTCACTTTTGACTAAGCCTGTAGGGTGTCAGCCAATAGGAGATATGGGGTGGGGCTTCATTCAGTGAAGATGAGTTCAGACATATGTCAGTTCCACGTCATTAAGATAACCACATTGCCTTTTGGGTGAATATAAAAACACTAAAAGTACCAATACCAAATTAGGATTGACCGTGTGGGCCCACTGTACATGGCAGGAAATGATGGAATTAATGCAGGGTGCTTGTTAGTTTGCTAAACCTCTGTTAAGCATTTTAATATTGGCAATGTAGCTAATTAGTTTATAGTAACGTCACATAGGACAGACTACCAAAACAGCCTAAAATATATAAAGAAATATATAAAAGACATCAGAAAAAAGGGGAAACTCAGTAAGGTAGCAGTAAAACAAAACAGTTTTCCTGACTGGTCATGGGATTTGGGCTCCTAGCAGCTAAAAATCAGGATGTTATTCTTAAGTTATGCTATTCATTGGCAAAGAATCCAAATTTACCTTCAGTCAAACCAGAGGGACTGAATTCACCTAGAAAGGGGTGGTGGCATAATGCGAGGGCAAAGTACACAGATGTGTTGCTGTTATCTATGAAAAATGCTAATAAATACATTTAAAATGTATTAATAATGTTCATATTTTTATGCATGCTCACAAGTACTCAGCCTAACTCTTTTAGGTTATTGTGTGGGTGTCAAGACGTTAAAAAAAATCATTAGCAAATTTAATTCAAATCTAGCCAACATGGTAGTTCTTGTGTTGGATGAGTAATGGAGACTGCTATATCAGATTTAAGCTAAATCAACTATTAGCTACAACACTGGGTGCTGATGAAGATTTCTACCTTGAGGACTTTCTCCTTAACTGATGTGACAGGTTAGTTTGTCAGATAAAATCCGTTTCTGGCTGTAGCTAAAATCAGAATATTCAGCAGAGAGAGCAATAAAATTACAATAAAGCCGCTCCAGCTGCATTCCAACAGGCTGAAACTGTTCCAACACAGGTGGGAATTACAATGAGTTTTCAGCTATGCAAATGAAGCCAGCACTCATATTGAACATATCTGGGCAAGTAAACAGATTTTGCAGATAACCTTCAAGCTCTGTATGTTTAAAAATTTGCCTTTTTGCCCGAATCATGTAGACATCATCCAATCATATGTCTCCAATCCATTCAAAGCAATCCATCCCCTCACCATCAGGAGTTCTTTATGAAAGCAGGAGTGGCATTATGATATGAAACTGACACATCACAGACAACATTGCAGTATTTCAGAAAGCAAGATGTGCGTCATGAAGACCAATCTACACTCACCCAATTCACTAAAGACAGCTGTAAACTCAAAGCTCAACAATTGGCTTGACGCAATGCAGCACACGCATTTATTTGCATTATAAGTTGGGGACAGCTGAACTCTTTTGCTGAAGGGCAATTTGCAACCTGTCACACTCAGCTGACGATGCTTAAAATAAAGTTTATAAAATGTGTTTCAAGCTGACACATACTTTTAGTTACATCTTGGTAACCACTATTCTGTACATAGACCTCCTTACTCCCAAACTTGAGCAAAACCGGCACATTTAACAGTCCAGTTAAATTAGGAAAGGAGGGTTTGTCTGAACTGTTGAAAACTTGTAATTATCTAATGTGACTTTGCTGAGAGAAACAATGCATAAATGTAGAATTTAAAAAATGAGCAAAAGTAATTTTTAAAAAATATAGTTTTATATAATTTAGAAGAATCCAGTTAGATCAGGTTTGGTTCCTGACTCCTAAATTCCGTTTTTTTAATTTTTTTAAATTCATTTTCAATTTTTGCTCCATCAGCAACTCAAACTCAAAGTAATTTACTGAAGTATGGCTTATACTGGACATTCTAGAGGAGTTAGCAAATGTTTAATACACTGACAGACATAATATCACAATGCATCGTCAATTGCTGCGCCTTGTTTGAATCGATAGCATTTTACACACAAATAAATGCTTACTGACCATACAAATAGCTTTATACATTAAGACTTTTGCACAGTACTGTACATACATAAGGATTGGGGAATGTTGCATATAAGAAACCCTGTTACTTCCATGCTAACGGTTCTGCTTAACAGCAGCTCAAGATCATGCATTAAAAATATACACTCCTTTCTACAGCATTTCTATAAATATTCAGTCAAGTATAAAAACTGCTTATGGATTACAAACTGGTGTGCTCAAACATGCACCATGTGTAGGCAAAACGTAGCGTTCAAGAAAGTGCTTTGCTTTTAATAAAGACGTGTTACAAAAACCTTACATAACATGCCTCAAATCAAGTGTATAAGGTATAAATAGCGCGCTACGGGCTGTATTTACAGGGCGAGTGGTGGATGAGTCATGCTCCGGCCTACCTTCAGACGCCTGCGGTTCGTCCTCACATACCAGTTGGTGAGCATGTCCACAAACTTGACAAGCTTGGGAACCACCGTATACAGCCTGTAGGCTGAGAAAGACAACACACATTTCCTCTCGAGTCAGGAAGAATCTCTTTCTGACACCAAACTGTCTTGAACTGTCAAATAATTGTGCTTCACTCTCAGTGCCTTAAAAAAATAGTTCTGCAGAAAAAACTAATTTACCCAACTTACACCAGAGATATATAAATATAGACACACAAATAAATAAATATATGTATATTCACATATATAAAATTCACAAATGCTGCTGCTCCAGTGGCAGAAGGGTGAGGCAGGACAGTGTCACTGCTTTTAGCTCAGTGTTGGTGTCTCCCACAAGTTGTTGACAGTGAGCTTACAGGATTTAGTACAACTGTTGTACACCAGAAGTTTTGCACATACAGTGGTACCTTGAGATACGAGTTTAATTCATTCTGTAACAGAGCTCAAAAGTCAGTCAACTCATATATCAAACAAATTTCTCCCATTTAAAATAACCGAAATAGATTTAATCTGTTCCAGCCCTGTGAAACATCCCCAAACCATTCTAAATTATGGACAAAAAGACATGTTTTGAATTAAGAAACACATAATATACACTTTACCAATGCATAACAAAATATTTCAATTTCAGATTTCAATAAATATTAGTGTAAAATAATTTTTGGGGAATTCTCGCTGTAGCATTTTAAATTTACGGGGAATTCGATGTACGCGGTACTGTATTACAGATGTGTAGTGCCCGCTGTACAGTAAAATCTCTCTTCTCCCATTTCAATTCAGCATCCAACTGCTGCCAAGAAATTCAGTAGAATGAGATGCCATGGTTCGTTCTTTGCAATTCAGTACAAAAAAGAAGCAGCAGCAAGTCTCCATATCTATGTTCAAGGCCGGCGCGCACACACAGATCACGGGTCTGTACGAAATAATATTAACAGTATTTAACATAATTACTGCATGTACGTTATTAAATGATCTAGATTTAAGAGCTTAAAGCATTTTTACAATCAAATTTTGTACATAATTACTGTATGTATGTTATTAAATGATCTAGATTTAAGAGTTTAAAACTCTTTTCAATAAGGACGCAAGAAGGAGTACAGCGCATGAGATTGGACTTCATTCTGAGGGTAACACGTGAGAAAGAATGAGATTACATTACATTACATTACATTACATTGCATTTAGCGGACGCTTTTATCTAAAGCGACTTACAATAGTGGGAAAATACAGATGCGAAAAATACTAGAGTTGTACTAGTATTTACTAGTACTAGTATACAAACCAGATTCCAAAAAAGTTGGGACGCTAAACAAATTGTGAATAAAAACTGAATGCAATGATGTGGAGATGGCAAATGTCAATATTTTATTTGTAATAGAACATAGATGACAGATCAAAAGTTTAAACTGAGAGAATGTATCATTTTAAAGAAAAAATATGTTGATTCAAAATTTCATGTTGTCAACAAATCCCAAAAAAGTTGGGACAAGGCCATTTTTACCACTGTGTGGCATCCCCCCTTCTTC
>BRDA01001787.1:50324-61354 GCA_036984385.1 Crenuchus spilurus
TGAAAATTTTATTTTAGACTGTTCAAACCATTTGCCTGTTCTGGCACCTGGGAACACAATGTAAGTGGGATAATGATCAGTATTTTAACCATTTGTACACCAAAATGAGTCATTACTGTTCCAGTACCAAAAATTCAGTCTCTAGTTTTGGTGTATTTTTATATAACAGCAGCAAACCCTTTTGAAAAGATTTTCTTGCTGGAGATTTTAAGGCAAAAAAAAAAATCATACTAACTTTATTTTTAATTATATTTTATTTATTATTAGTTTTGTTGATGTATTGTGACAAATTTGCTCACCCAGTTTGCAGCACCAGTTGTAATTTAAAGTAGCAAAAGTTCACTGGTTACATCTCAAAGTTGTGAACATATTTTTTTAATGAACAGTTCCCTCACTACTACATGCTATGCTCACAAAAAGTAAAAATCTCTTAACCCCAGTGCCATTGAGGGCCACAGTTTTATTTTCCTGAAACAATCCTTAAGGTTGCTTTGGAATTTATGCTGAAGAATTGTTCATTGCTTCTGAATTTATACTACTAAACAATATAGCATTTCATAGCCTAGATATATGCAGTTACTCCTTCCTTTACAACCAATGTTAGAAGAGCTGGATGTGTCTCACACTTTGACAGTGCTAAAAGGCATTTGCCCTCTTGTAATTATGTGATTCAGAGCCACATTGTACATGTGACTCTAAAAGCCCCACATCTGCATAACATACTGTACATGTGTGACCGTGTGAAAGAAGTATGTCTAAGCCAATGCCACATCTGTGCACTTGGCTTGGCGAGTGTGACTGCCTTCCAGCACTTCAACAGGTCCTGAAGCAAAATGTGCATACAGGTTTTAATCAGCACATTAAAGGAACACATCACATTTAGCCAAAAACCCAGATTCGTTAATTAGCCAAGACATGTTTGGTGTCTGAAGGTCGTCTCACCATGACATACTTGCCTCAAGACATCTTGCTCATATGGTTTCTGTATGCATGCATGTACCTGTTTATTCATTGCTTTTTATGAAATGTCCACGGAAGGTTTTCCACTAGATTTTGGAGCACTGATGATCTGAGTGCATTCAGTGACAACAGCATTAGTGAGGTCAGGATGGTAGATGATCATAACCTCACCATATCTCCAATTCCCCCCAAAAAAGCACGTCATGGAGCCATCATTCAAGAGCTCTGGGGAGCAGAGGGGCTTTATAACCATCTCACTCAAAGCAAACTTCATAGACAAAACATATCTGACTGACTATTGAAAATCGGGTACCTTTCTGCCTAATTACTACTAAAAAAAGGGGCAGTTATCCAAAAGGAGGGTGTGTGTATAACTATGTTTGTAAGATTGTGTTATGTGTAGAAGACTGCTGGACTGAAGGTCTTCTGTGAACAACATCTCTCCATTGGTCTTAGTATTCTCCTAAGAGATGCTCAGATACCTTTACCTTTTGAAGCCTCTGGACGTTCTGCACTAGGAAGCGGTAGGCATTGTACCACGGCAAGAAGACATCTTTCAGCACATCCCTTACACCTTCCTCTTTAAAACGCAGATTCTCTGCTCGCACCACAGGGGAGTTGATCAGGTAGAGCCTGGTTGGGGGGGGCAGAGAAAAGAGAGGAGGAGGGAGATTGGGAGAGGACAGATGAGAGAGAGAGAGAGGGAAAAGATGAAAGAGAGAGGACAGAGGGGAAAGATAAGAGGAGAGAGAAGGAAAGAAACAGAGCGAGAGAGTGAGGTAGATTGACGTCAACAAAAATCAAAAAGCAAGAAAGATCACACTTACTATTTCTGCACTTACATAACTATTAGTCAATGTTGGGGCATATTCCTACATTTGGGTCAAGTAGAGTCAACAAGGTGATTATGCTTTCAGTAGACTAGCTCACATACAATAACAGTAAACATTACAGGGCCGTCAAAATTGCTAATTTGGGTTTGTTTTTTAATCTGAAGCAATTTTATGCACTAAAGATTCCTAATGCATTTCACTCAGTTTCATTTGTATGAAGCAACCATGTATGTACGAACCATTCATCTCAGTCACAAATGAACTGGCACATTTAAAGAATAGTTCAACCAAAAATCATACTTACATAATTTTCCATTTACTTCTGATGTAGTTAATCAGTCAAGATGCATCTGATTTTGCCTCTTTAGTTTAAAACTAGACTAGTCAGACTAGTTAACACTGTTAACAAAACACTATAACTCAATTATTGCCCAACTAGCCCAGATGTTTCCATCAAAATACAACACAAACAAAAATAAACTGGCAGGAACGTTTTTATGGGTCAACTATTTCTTTAACTAATAACAAAGGAAACGAGTCTAAAAGCACTAGGTACATTATGTACAACTAGTGAATATCCAAAAATTAGAACATCATGAAAACGTTCATTTCTGTTCATCATTTTATTCAAAAAGATTACTTTATCATTATATATATAGTAACATTTTTCTGTTCATGCTGTTTGTAATTACTGTAGAGTAATTTACTTAAACTACTAATTAAATATTCTAATTACCTAAAATTCTGGATTTTGGATTTTCATGAGCTATTAGCCAAACAATAAAAGGCTGAGATGCTATGAACATAAAAGGAGTTTTCCTTACATATCAACGTTTCACAAAATTATATTTTTTTGATGTAGCACTTCATATACACTCCTATCTAGAACCAGAATCTTTGTAGTGCATTACTGCCTCAAATCAAACATTAACATCCATCTATCCATCTTTTTAACCACTTAATCTTGGTCAGGGTTGTGGGGAGTCCCCCTACGCCTTCATTGGGTGCTGGGCAGGTCACTGCCCTAATTTAACTGAAGGCAGGATATTTTAATTCTAAAACTGTAATGAAAATAAAGTACCATAAAAATGCAGAACCAGAAAAATATCTAAACTGCAATTTCTATGACCTACACTACATACCACTTCATTTTCTAGCAGGAACACAATAGTTGTTCAATGAACAGTAAACTTGAGAAGTACTTGAATTTAAAACTAGACTACAAAAACATTTTAAAGCATTTTTAAAAACTCCTGCAAATTCCACCTGCCTTTTATACTGTGTGAACATACAACTAATAGGCCAAAAGACAAAGCTACTACTTCTATTACTCTTTGGTCACTTCTGTCTCTAGTTTCCAGTCTAAATGAACCATTTCTCATCTCTCGCTTTCCAATCTTCTTCGCAAAATACAATCGACTCTTTCCTTGCTTCAGCCTTCTACTGAACCCTTTTAAATTAATTCCTGGAAAGCAGGAGCTGATTTATGCCCAAGAAATCGCTGGCTATTGATTGTGAAGGAAGGAAGGGTCATCAAATTGAGCGAAGGAGAAGCTTCCGGATTTTTCTAGCTACTGAGTCACCGTTACGTAAATCCATCTTTTTCGCACTAGCTAGAAATTGGGTCATCTGCCATTTTGCTGGAGCTGGGTGTTTCTAGGAAAAAGTGGTCAATGCTGAGAAATATGGTGCCATTTTCAGTTGAGAGTAATCTAACAAAAGGGGTCGACACCTTAGCAAGGACATTTCATCTTCTAAAGTCAAGAGCAGGTTGGCTGTTTGTTCTGGTGTGCTCATGGAAGCATTGGCAGGGGCCGGTGGACAGATGGAGAGGGAGACCAAGGAAGCTTCTAGAACAAACGTGGCCTTGTGGTGCTTGCAAAGACACAATGCCAATGAGAATCGCTGCGTGCATGTGAGAAGAGATTGGCCTTTTCTTTGGTAAAAGTTTACAGTCAAAGCAGGAGTATTGATTTATGTTCTTTCATCTTGAATTAAGTCAAAGGTTCAAATGAAGAATGTAAGTATGCATCACGAATTCATGCTTTGCCTTCGAAGTAGCTACAGTAGGTGTACACTGTAGGTGGAAAGCAACAGCGCATGCAAATGGAAGGTGAAAGGTCAAGCTAAAGTAGGGTTGGGCAACGTAACAATATAATATCATGATCAATTCTGTTACAATATGTTTGTGCTTTAAGAAGAGATTTGGAAAGTGGTCTCAGTTTTCAGCTAAAGTCTCTATTCCCAGGATATCAAGATTAAAACTGATTGAGTCCAAAACTATGCAAATGGTCTTACTTAATTAGATTTACACTACTGCTCAAAAGTTTGGGGTCACCCATTAAATTGAACTTTTGCCATGATAACCCACACTTTCACTTTTTGAGACAAAATTGAGCTTATTGGCGTTGGTACAGTTGTGTACTCTTCAAAAAAATTACATGTAAGGCATCATGGGATGTAGGAATATGGTGAATATGGTATTTGAACAAGCATTAGTGCAATATCACTAAAGTTGAGGAAGATAACCTAAACACCAAAACCAAACTAAAAACAGTGACACTGTCCTCTCTCCTCCTTCTAGAATATATGATTAATTATTTGGAACAGCAACTTTTTTGGATTTTATCACATTCTCGAAAAAGCTAGAAAAAAATGTATGGAAAGAAGTGTTATAGAAAACTCTGGATGACCCCAAACTTTTGAGCAGTAGTGTACAATTGAATAATCAAAAATTTGCATTTACATATTTTTTAGATTGTATTTTTAAACAGTGTTGCTGCTGCATTATGTTCTTCTAATTTATGAAACCTTCATAAAAGGCAGAATCTCATCTCATGAATTGTGAAAAATAGTATTTTCAGTATTTGAGCAGCGTTTCTCCCCTACATTGCCCCCTGCTAATGCAAATGGATTCACAACAGCAAAGAACTTTTCCAGAAAAAAAAATGTTAAAATGTTAAACTTTAATGCTAAAGTGCAAGTCTCCAACTGAATTGTGCTGCTATGTGAGCAACAAATCAATGCAAACATCCTACAATTAATCGATAGACAAAAATAAATAAAATGAAAAAAGAGGCAGAATCCAAATGACTCAAATTGAGTGCAGACAATGCTTACTCAGGCATTCCCTGGAACTAATTCAACCATATGGATGGATTCAATACTGCTTTATTCATTATCCATATGGTGGTGCTGTAACAGAGCTTCAAGCATTTTGATTGAGAGTACTTTGCCTTGTTTGTGCATTAAGATTACACTAGAGATACTTACCTAAGTGCGTCGGCGCCATAATTGTGCACAATCACGCTGGGGTCTGGATAGTTCTTCTTCCGTTTGCTCATTTTCTGGCCATCACTGTAAAGACACCATACATGCACAATTAAACCAAGACAAATTCTTCCAGGTCACCAAGTTATTATTACACATGTTCAACCAGCACTCTTGTTTCTGCCTTAGACCACATGATCTTTACATTAACCAAGAAACCAGCAGCTAGATAATGCAGTTATACACTGAAGTTGAAATGTGATTACCTTGCAAGAACTAGGCCATTGACGATCACATTCTTGAAGGGAGGTTTACCAAACAGAGCAGTTGAAAGAACCAGCAATGTGTAAAACCTGCAAAATAAGATTTGTTTATGTTTTCTTCATAGCTACTCATTTCTCACACCACAAAAAAACATCTCAAGTTAAATAATCTTAAATCTAGTCGAAATGTCTAATATTTCTCATTTTGATTTCTAAGACTGATCAAATCTCACATATTTTAACTTATATTTATAAATATGTATAAAACCAGATTTGAATTGGAAATCCGGTTTTGACTTTAATGATGTGAATACATCGATGCATGAACCCCTGAATGGGTCTATTTGTAGCATGAACCGGTCAACGACCCGATTAAATACCTGTCAATATGTTTGCTGCTGCTGCATTTTTAGTATTATGTTGAATCACAATGTAAAATTATCATCTATTTTAAACAAGTAACTATCGTATTTTTTCCTACCTTATTATAGTGAACCAAATTGTATCAAAATCCTACTCAACCGAATCAAACTGAATCGGTCTAATTTAAAATATATCGTTTCTGAATTGCATCATACCACATAAATCAAGATATGTATCAAATCATCATTTATTGGACAGATGCACACCCCTAATATATATAGATATATGTGTGTGTGTGTGTGTGTGTAGAATTTTTATTTCTAGTATTTGGCCATTTCTCCCCCTCCCAATGTAGTAATTGCCAATTAACCAATCCCATTACTAGGGGGCTGGTCTGGTGTTTTGTTTACTGTGTCTGATTCCAAAAAGTGAAGTACATTTCATTGTGAGGGACAAGGCATGCAAAGTTAGGTGTACTAAAGCCCTGCACGATTATGCATCACCTGGAAACCGCCTTGCCCTTGACTGATATCGGTCAATCGTACTAAAAAGTCATCAGTGATCAGTACTTTAACCCAAAACACTGATTGGTCCATCACTATCTAATATAATGCAAACATAAATGTTAAAGTTTGGAATAAATGTTTGAATAATATAAAAGCAGTATAGTGACAAATATACCAGTCCTGTGCAATTTCACACAATTACTCTAAACAATTTGGGTTTTTTCCCCAAATATTTAAGAAAATACTGTGGGATTTTCCAAAGTCTTCTTTTAAATGAATTCTGGGTTCATTTAAAAAAGGCACATATCACTTATGAATAGCTGTGAATTTTAATGGTCACGATTCCTGGTCACGAGAAAAATACACAAACACCTCAGTGCTGAGTCAAATATGCAAATGTGATCAGCTTATTGCCTCCTAGCAGCATTTTCATACACAAGGCTAATTGATTATCGTTATGTCCCTGACTTTGGGGTGTGTGACCTTATATGGTGTGGAATGAGCACCAGGCTCCTCACCATCCTCTGGTCTGATCGATGCCCTCTGCGATGAAGTCTGCAGGAAAAGTGTCTTCAAACTCGCGCCTGTTCTCAAACGGGTAGTGCACTTGTGCGTAGGGCATGCTGCCACTTTCAAACCAGCAGTCAAACACCTCAGAGACCCTCTTCAGCTGGCCTTTGCCACAGCGAGATGGAATAGTTAGACTGTCTATGCTGTGAAGACACACAAAGGAGACCAGGCATGAGGATACCCATCAAAAGATCTGGCAACACTTTGATGAATCCAGTACTATCTGATGGAGCTGTACAATCTGTACATCACTGATCTCAACTGCATTTGTGTGATTTTAACTTTCCACTGTGTGAAAATTTCTAGGTAGACCAAATGTTCCAAATTTACTTGAAATAAAATCATTCCACTCCAACTTCCTTAAAACTTTCTCCTGTTAAGTTACCTTTGGTAGTCTCAGACACAAGCACTCCACTAACACGTAGATGGAGAAACTGACATCATTAGAGAGTTAACCTGAACACATGGTCAAAATCCTGCCAGTTGCTTTTTGATTGGGCATCATTTTTACTGGTCAAACGTGAACTAAAGTTTTGTTTTTCGTTGCCTTAGCAAAGCTGCAGTGAAGTAAAATGAGCTTTTCAGAGCACAAGATATCCACAGGCCTGAAAAAGGCTTGTGAAGTATGGCATCTCCTCACTAGAAGTAATTCATAACTTGCTTAAAGCAGTTAGTAATAAGAAAGGAAAACATCACTGCTTTTATGCCAACAGGCTACAAGATAAGCCTTTCATTTCAAGCATGGCCAGCTTTGTGAACAGTTACCAGTTTCTGGGTCATCCCATTTTGTTAGGACCCCTTCCGTCAATTATGGAAAATCCAGTGAAATATCTCACAGACAAGACCATTGTCTACTTATTTATTTCACAAGTGACTGTTCACGTCAACTTCATTTGCAAGAAATTTACATCCATCATGTCAAAACAGCCTGTTTGTGACTGGTCATTTTGAGTGCCTGTCAAAATGTAATAGCAGACGGTTCTTTGCTACATTAAATAGTGAAAGGTAGCAGACTCCATTTTTGAGGTACGTGGTCTTGCTTAAAAAAAATCCACCAATTCAACAATACTTACAGACACAAACATATGTGACTGTATAAGTTTCATTAATTATAGTTTCACCATTTTTCACTTACCCCAGATGTAACTAATCAGGGAAGACACTTTTTGTCCAAATTTTGCTTATCCAGTTCAGAACTGTAGCTATGAGAACATCTTTGATGGAAATAGGCAAATGAAACCTTTGACAAATGATGTCTGCTGGAATAAATGTTTAGCATTGCTTTCATACTGTAGGATCAGGTCAGTTGTGAGCTTATGTCAGCGTCATGTAGCTTTATGAGCAGTACTCTATAGTAAAATACTGAATGTGTCCAAATTTTGACAATTAGTGATCATACAGGAAAATGTCTCATGATTTACAAAAAAAAATTTTTTATGTCATCAAAAAGTTAATTGCTCTTCACTAATTAAAAAAGGCAAATTGCCATTTTATATGAATAATTTTTTAAAAAAAATATATTTATGAAATAAATAAAGTAACATTTCAAGTCTTTTTGTTTAACTGTTGATCAGTATGACCTATAGCTCATGAAAATCACAAATCCAGAATCTGACATAAGAATATTTCACTTGGAGTTTGAGTAAATTACAATTTAAACAACATTAACATTAAAGTAAAAAAGGCTTGAAATATGTCATTTTATGTGTAATGAACATAAAATGGCAATTCACCTTCTGAAAATAAATTGTAGGGGAGACCAGAGACAGTTGTAACATGGGACGATCGGAACACCTTGAATTCCGCGAATCAGAAACAAGCTAGAGTGATTACACTCACTGTACACATGCTCAGTTAGACTGTTTTCTTGCTAACAAAAAAAGTGTCACACTTGAAACTCCCCGAGAAAGTCAACACCAAACGTGTTTTTTGATGTATATTTTGGACACTGTCCTGAGATCAAATGTCTAGAATTCCAAACAAATATTATTAGAATCACTGTTCTGTAAGCTAAAAATAGCATACCACAAAAGGGAGGAAAAGAAGATAAACTGTTGTCCTTACAGATACTGCCATAAAAAAAAACAACTGGAGGTTGAGAAAATCAGGTCTAAAGCTAAGAGAAAGATGAATTTCAGGGACAAAAAAACCCAGAAAGGAGCAGAAAATTCAGGACTCATCTGATGAAAGTGAATTCTTCACTGTGTGCCTGGAGAGCTATTCCAGGTCAAGAAAGGTTTGGCTTCAGTGCTGGTCCTGTAAAGCCTGGGCGCAAAGGACTGTCAGAACTGTGACTCAGAATGATTTCATCTATAGGACTACCGAGACCCCCACACAGGGAATGTTTTAAGTTTATTGAGGATGTGTGTTCTACCCATTAAATAATTAATTGCATTATAATTTGATGGCATCCCTTCTTTTTAGTCATGTAGTGAATTAAATGTATTAATGTGAATTAAAGTAATTATTAGGCCTGTTTTTAAAAAAATAAAAAAAATAAAAAATAAAAAAAAAACCTGTACACTGTCCCTACACACTAAGATGGTTGTAACAGTGGAGTGACTGTATTTAAATCAATTTTGCAACTTGTATTAGGTTATTTTATGAAACCACTTAAATACACTGTTTCAGTAGTTGACACATTGAAGTTTATAATATATATCCAGTGTATCTTGTTTTTATTTTATTGGAAAAATCAGTTACAACTGTCCCTGGTCTTCCCTACCTGGTTGAATACAACAATATTCTAATGACTTTCTTATGTAACTGCTTTACATAAGCTTCCATTATCTTTTAGCAACAATAGTATAATTGGGCCAGTGCAAAAAAAGAAAACATGAAACATGTTGTAGCTGATCAGGTATATAAGGAGTAAGGTATTTTAAAGTATTTAGATTTTCCTCAATAGTCACTTTCATTTTTAATGTGCACTTTCCCTCCCTTTACTGCACATATAAAATAAAAACCTGTGTTAAGGGGGCACTGATATCCATTAGATCTGACCAAGCGGGACAGACCAATTTCCCTTGCCTAGTGAACCAGACTGACCTGGGTGTTCTCACAAATAATTCAGCTTAATTTGGGAGTGAAAACAAATCTGGCCGTTATCCGCAGACGAGGCCGTCCGGGCGAGCCTCAGTCACGCCGGAAGAGCAGGGCAGTATGGTTAATCTCTGTGGCAATCAGTGACTCACCTCTCCCTGTGCAGATCGGTTACCTTCACTCCCGTCAGCTCTTCCAGCTCGGCCATGGAGCCCACACACACCACCTAGGTGGATGCGCAATAAAAGACACTTAATTTAGCATCACATCATATCTGACAAATGAGAATGGTCATACAGTGGACTGCAAAATAATAATAATAACAAAGTCTCTGGGTGATAAGGGACATTCTGTTGGTCATGGCTGTAGATCGATGGGCAGCACTGAGGGAGCTAATAGAACCTCATGGAAGCTCATTTTCCATCAGGCTTCAAACACCCAAGTGTTCTTGTAGGCAGAGGAAACTGATCTATTTTTTTCCCCGATTTAAGAAAGCATGTTTGGCCTTGGAATAAGTTATTCATCCAACTATACATGAAAAACAGCTTCAATTTTCCTTTTTTACAGGATGTAACTGCATTAATTACAGATAGAAATGGCTTTACTGGCATTTGTTTTTTGTGGCACATTCGCATTTAGCAACGAAAGCTAGCATTTGGTTATATACAGAGTAAAAGGTAATCAAATTTTAAAAAATTACAGAACAAAGTCATTCAAAGTTATTCAATGTGAAATGATGCACTGTACTGTCATTTTTGAAAGAGCCATATGAAAAATGTGAGAATTATGAAAAAGTTAATTGCTTCATTCAAAACGGTAAATTGTCATTTTACATTCATTAGATTTTTTGTTTTAATGTTTAGGAGCTTGGCTTTTATCTCATGAAGATCAGAATTATTAGAATATTTAGATCATTATTAGAATTTATACAACAGTTAGTTCCGACCTCACAATCTGATTGGTTGAGAAGTATTCTAGCTGTGCTGATATACGTGATAACAGCACAGCCTTCTCACACTAAAGCTGTATCACTCCGTGGACGCGTTGCCTAGTAACGGCATATACACACAAACATTTTTGTATCTGTGCTTATACAACATGCAGAAATGAATCAAATGGATGTCTAACATAACATTTGACCTGCAACCAGTTTGGACAGACTCTGAAGAAGAGTGTGACTCCACACCTGCATCAAATTCTGAACTTGACCAACGTCCAGTTTA
>BRDA01001787.1:70313-86478 GCA_036984385.1 Crenuchus spilurus
GGTAATGCTAGGGGGCGTCGCATTACCATAGGCGACTTGCCGTTTTGCATATTCCCAGGGGTCTTTGGGGGTGGTTTGGGAGGGTTATTAGTGTAACTGTTCTGTGGGTTCATGTAGGGGTAAAAGCTTTAGGTGTTCTGTGTTGTATGAATAAATGTGTGCATGTGTGAGTGCTTGTGTAGTTTAGGATAGTCACCGTTGGTGTGGGGGGTAGATCAGATGCATACCTGTGTGAGTGAGTGCGTGAATATTAATCTAATTCTCTCTGCTGTGTTGTATTGCTGGAGATTGACCAATAAAAACACACGCTTCTCGAGGAGTTAATCTAGTTCGCCACAATATTAATAATTTCACACATAAGTCGCTCCAGAGTATAAGTCGCACCCCCGGCCAAACTATGAAAAAAACCGCGACTTATAGTCCGGAAAATACGGTATACAAATAACTTTGTACACACACACACACACACACACACACACACACACACATAAAATGATACTATACCACATATACATATACCATCTAGCATAGAGGACCAAGTAACTGGAGCAGCAGCATTTCTGGATTTTATTTTTGTATTGAAACGGCTAGAAAAAAACGTCGTCTACTGAAATAAAACTAAATAAGTGCTAATCTTACAGCAGCAAGAGCCTACGGCATATGGCCTTGACTAAAAGTAGCTCTTCTAAGTGTGGGATCTCAGAATGGTTAAAGTCTCCCACACACAGCCCAAAATGAACAATGTGCTCTTCAAAAATGTTCCAAGATCAGTGCTGCTGCTGTGCTGGACTTGACGGAGAACTCTAATTGCGCTCTCAGAATACCCAACTCCCTCAGACTGCACAGCAAGGCAAGTTGGCTAAATATACCAAAGCTAGCAGTTACATAAAAAGATCAACTTTGGTTTAGACTGCATATTGTTTTGTGAAGGCTAATTTTTCTGTAGGTATTTATATACATCCATCCATTAACTGCCAATATGTAACTGATCCAAAGCACTCTGTACAGTATCCACTGTTCTCAGGATACATTAGATGCAACTAAAATGAACTCATCAGACATCAGAGTAACTAAAATGATGGCCACAGGCATCATAAACTAGCTTAAACTCGAGTATTCTACATTTTTATTCTATTTTATTCCTCTGGCAGCCAATTCTCAAAAATAACATTTGGGTGGTTTTATGTACCAAACCCTATCATAACTCATTAAGCGTGTTTTGTTACTGTGCCTTTAAGATATATTTAAATGAGTTCTGTTCAAATTGGCCATTTCCTACACAAGTGAAAGGATGTGCTGGATATTTGAATCTTTTAGAAAGCTGTAATGGTAGTAAGGAACAGCAGTGTTGAATAGCTTTCCCTCCATCTTCCCCTTGTGTAACCATGCGCCAGATTGTCTGCAGTAGCAACACTAGTAATCATTTTAACGTGAATATGCAGTCAAAGGTGAGAAAAACCAAAAATGAAGCTCAAAAGGATAAGTAGGTGCAGTACAATAACACTGAAAGTGTGACCCCACCACCCATTCCTGCCCAATGCAACATCACGACCCTCACTGTAGACTGTGAGACCTCAATTAAGATCTTGATGAGGATTTGGGAGATGTATTTTAATGGAAATGGCTGGGCTCAGTGACTGCTGAGTTCTATTGTTAGCAAACTCAACTCAACTAACTGGAGTCTGAGAGTTTTTGAGACACTCTGATGTAGTCTGACAAGCCGTAACTCCTTCACAAATTACACCCATTTATTATTTTTTCCTCCAAAAGTGTTACACAGGCTTTTGTTCATCACAAACTCAGCAACAACAGTGTGTCATAAATCTATATTTTGATTAATTCTGCTCTAAAGTTTCCAAAAAACCTGTTTTCAGATGTGCTGATATATTGTGAAAAAACACTCTAAACATTTCTAACCAAGACTTTTGAGCTCTAAACTGAGTAAACAGAGGTGTTGGCTACACACGGCTCATTATAGTTTTTAGAAATTGAGGGCCCCGAGTGGCTCAGCGGACTAAGACGCCGAGGATCTGAGATCCTGATCATGCTGTTTTTAGAGCGCCAATGACAGGCGGGGCCTTGAGAGAGCAGAACTGGTTGAGCGGTTCTGGTTTCTTTGAGTGGGCAAGTTTCTTTGGATATTTATAAAATACAATGTCAACTAACACAGGCATCTGCCAGGCGATCCATCAGAACTAGAGATCTGCGCTTTCCTCCAAGCACACTAGCTGCCTGGCGGCGATGCATCACCAGCAGTTTGGGGAAAAAAGGGACTTGACATCACTGCTATCGGAAGAGGCCTGTGCTTGTCTGCCCCTCCCAAGAGAGTCAGGGACATTGCAAATGATAGTGATAGGGAGAGTTGATAAAAGGGGCTGGTTAATTGGCCACTAAAAATACATTGGGAGAAAATCAGGGGTAAAATTTCTATATTTAAAAAAAAAAAAAAAAAAAGAGTGTAAGATAAGAGATCTTTGTTCACTTCCAGATTGCAGACATTCCAGCCCTGCTATTCCACCAATGGAATGTCCAGAATTAACATGTCATTATCATATGTATGACAGATTGTGTCTCTCTGAGTCACTCTCACAGACTTGTCTCTGCTTATTTAAGTTCCTCTCACAAGAATCTAAAATATTTGATTCAAGCTATACATTCATTTTGTTTCTAGGATACAATCTCAGTTATATAAGTCTTTATGCAGAATTTCAGTTTTGTTCCCACAAGCAGGTCTGCCAACTCCAAAGGGTTAATGAAAGCAGCACAATAGGAACATTCCTTGGCTGATCCACTACAACTAGAATAAGTAAAAAAAATATGTAAATATGATTTCTGGTTGAACCATTCCTTTAAACTACACATGCATCCTGAATGTCATACTCTTATTTGATAAAACCAAGATAACATTTGTTTTTCACATGATCTGGGCCTTTAAGAGATTTTATATGTCTACTTCTGCAGTGCACTGCAGGTACAGTGCATGAAATATAAATGGAGGAGCTGAAATTTGCTGCACAGTCTCTGTATTACATTCTCCCATAAGTCCTCTTCCTCCTCTGTCCCTTAGCCCTGCAGGTGATTTGTCTCAGACTGACAGCCACATTAGAGCAGAACGCCTCTGCTGCAGACTTATGGGAATTGCAGGACGCTGGCCAGCACCTGTAGTGCAGCATGAGCTCGATGCTACTAAGGCCAAAACTGGGCAAGTTACACTCAAAGAATACTATCTGGACAGCGGATAATGCTGTGGTCCTGTTGGTTCAGTACTCCAGCTAAATAAGTACTGTGAGAAAGAAATTATAATTAGAGCGGTTCTTACCAGTAGCATTTGTCATTGTTGTCCAGAAGCTTCTCCACCATGTGTTCTACTCGCACAAACCAGCTGGGCACTGCCTTGTAGATCAATGGTGTGTCTGACCTGTTACATTCATGAAAATATAATAGGTACAAATGAGTACAAATGAACTGGAAAATTAAAGCAGTACTATTTAGATCTGCCGATTTGGCGACCTCTCTGGCTGCAATTTGCAATTGCAATGCCAAGAAACTAAGAACATTCTCTAACTTTGGCTGTGCTGCGGTCTCTGTCCCTGAGTGGATTAATCTGATGACTGCAAGTCAATTACATTAATTATGTGAGTTATTTGAGAGAAGCTGTAACAATCATGAGAAGTAAGATACTTCAATATAATGCTGCTTTGGTGTTCAAGTCTATGCATGTGATATTAACAATATGTATTACCTGCAAAATTACAGAAGTAAACATCAGACACCAAACATGCCTTGGCTGATCAACTATATGTGACCCTGCCAGAGAAAACCAGGCCAAAGTCACTGGGCAACTTATTGAGATATCGTGTCAATATCGTGTCACTCACATTAGCGACAAAACTTAGCCACTCGGTATTATTGCTGTAAATGAAAGATAATAGTCTCAGATATCTATTGGAGTACATATTTTGATCAAAAACAAAACTTAAACTCACAAAAAAGTTGTTTTGAAAAACACAAATTTTGAAAAAAAAAAAAGAATGACTTTGACCTGGATTTCCCTGGCGGGGTCACAAATTTGGCCTAAGGGGATAATTCTGTACACTTGACTTTGTCCAAACTATTCCTTTAACTACAGAAGTATATTTTATGCTGACTTTTGACTGGGAAAAATTGAAAAAGCCTAAATGGTCAACAGAGCCTGGCAGCTTTACAGAATGGTGCACATTTCCAATAAATATCCTTTCTTGCTAAATAGTATTGATAATTTAAAGAGTCTAGACAGTCAAGGCTGGGTATACAGATTCCAACAGAAGAGAGGATTGTCAATGAGTGGAAAAGTGATATTTTTTTGTTTTCCCATGGTGATTACAGCAAGGTTGGGTCAAAGTGGGTGGGGAGAGAAAGGATAGACTGGCCTCTTCCTCAAAGCCTCCAGGTGATGATGCAAAATTGAGGTATCGAGCACGGTATGCTAATGGTCAAGTAGCTTCCAGATAACCCCTCCCATATCCACTCACTTGTTATATAGCATGTCATTTATGTGCCATTATTTAAGCTAGTGAGGTCACGGAGAAGTGCAGAGAGCACACCAACTTCTGTTAGTTTCCAAATATTACCAGTATGGATTAGATTCTAACCTACTGGTGCACCAATATCATACACACCACTGGTACCAGCAACAGACACAGATAATGTTAAACTGATACCAATACAAAACAGTTTCAGTATGGAGGATAACAGTACCATCTAAGCAGTTTGACACATGGACGAGCTACATTTACCCAAACGCGCACATCACTACACATAGCTAACACAACTTGCTTCAAAAGACACATTTACCTTAATAAATGTTAATAAAATGGTTGGATGATGTACCAAAATTTGGAAAATGTGACTATAATGCTTACTTAGTGCCTTTTGTTGGATCTGACAATATATAAATATAAGAAAGAAAATATTTGTGAACTTATGACAAAAGAATAGGTTTATCATTCATGTCTTGATCTGCCCGTGGAGTGGTGAAATTAACAATAGCAGCCACACTGATTGACTACAGATGCGTCTGTAAATGAGCCAGTTTTTGCTTATATGCCTTGTTAGCATAGGATGATAAACAATGAGCCGATGTGGATTTTCTAAAACATTATCACTAATAAACTGTGCCACTTTTTGCCAAAAATTAGACTAAATTGTGACATCATGTATGAGACACATGCAGTTACACATTTGTTGATGCAGACTTCACTCACCTCCAGCAGAAGGGGTAGCTGTGTTTGAAAGTGCTAGAGTTGACCAGCCGCCCATTCTCCTTCAACCACTTAATGATGTTTTTATCTGCATCCTAAAGAAAACAAGCCAGAAACAGACAACAGTAAAAGACTGTAAAAGTCATATATATATATATAAAATAATGAGCAACTGCGTTATGAGTTATTATAAATAATGAGCAACCAACAGGACAAAATATGATGCTGTTCTTCCTTTAACTACTAACGTAGCTCTGAACCATCAAGGCATGAATGTCACTGGTGGTAGGTACCCACCACTGACTGGAAGCACCTCTCAAGCACTGCTGAGATGCTCTGACCCACATCTGGCCCTTGTCAGCGATGCTCAGGTCTTCATCCCTGTCCATTTCTCCCACATTCAGCACTGACTGTGTATATATTGATCATTTTGATATCACTGAATCTATGAATATTGTGGAGACACTAGAACTTAAGATATTAGGCCATTAACCACCTCATGAAACACTTTACAGTAGAACCTAGAATAGGAATGATTAAATGACCTCATAATCTCAAATAACGGTGTATAAATAACTTAAACACTACAATATAAGCTAAAAGGAATTATTGGTTCGTACAAAATCACAATAAGCACTCTACACAGTAAAATAGGAGATATGTGCACAACATTAATAAACACTATTAAACACTACAATAAGTGATGTGGCATGCATTTTTCAACTAATAAGTGTCTTTAAAAATGAAAAACATTGTTAAATATTAGTGAAATAAGTGCTATAACACTAATGCTAGCTTAACACTAGCTTATGGTATATAGCTTAGCACTACCAATATGGTATCCACCATATTCCTATATCCTATGATGCCTTGTGAATAAATGTGTGTTAAACCTCTGGTGGAGAGTCAGCGGTTGTACTAAAGCCTCTAAACTCATCGTCAACAATTTGTAGAAAACACAGCGAGCTAAAAAGTATTCACACTGCCCACCGCACCCTTCTACAATAGAAGAGTGAGTATCTGGAGCAGCTGCATTTGTGGATTTTAGCATAGTTTAGAAAAAAGTCTTCTGTAGTAAAAGTATGTGTTGTCATAGAAAATGTTCAATTTCTTGGGTGACCCCAAACTTTAGAGGGGCAGTGTCTGTGCAGAGATCTTTATATAATGAACACACAATGCATGTGCTAATATAAAACTTCTGAAAGCTGCATCTAGCTTGTTTACAAAAGCTGAGTGTGGCGAGATTTCTCCACTGTCTGCAGTTCTACTTCAGTGCCACAGATGGCAAATATACAGTACAGTAGGTGTGCAGCAAGGCTGGTCAGTGTTCCGAGCTCTGACCATTAGGTTTTTGTAGGCTTTTGCGGTGTGTGGGTTAACTTTAGCAAAAACTGATGACAGGAAGTGAAGAAAATGTGAGCAGACGGTGTGAAGCAATGATGAGAGCAGTTCCCCTGCCTTTAGTGACTGTTCCTGGAAGAGTCTCTCCTCAGGGAGCTGCTCTAAAGCCCAGTGAAGGTCCTCCCCCGCTGAGGCTAAACTGCTGACACTGCTGCATTACAACTCTGTCACCCACTCACAAATCTCCAAATTCTAACTTCCCTGTTATTCCTTGCTGTTGGAGTCAGAGGCCATTCTAAACTACATCAACATCCTCTTTGCGCAGGAGTTTCAGCATCAGCTAGCATCATATAAACACTGGCACTACACTGAGTACATTTACATTCATTGTTCATTTCATCAGCTCCACTGACCATAGCTCTACAATTACAGACTGTAGTCCATCTGTTTCTGTATATACTTATAAGCCTCCTTTCATCCGGTTCTTCAATGATCAGGATCCCCACAGAGCAGGTATTATTTGGGTGGTGCATCATTCTCAGTACTGCAGTGACACAGACATCTTGGTGTGTTAGTGTGTGTTGCACTGGTATGAGTGGATGAGACAGCAGAGATGCTGTAATTTTAAACACTGTTAGCTCACTGTTCACTCTATTAGACACAGTGTGTTGCTGCACAGTTAGTCATCCTCTAGTCTTTCACTGGTGATCAGAAGATGCTGTTAGTTGGAGAGGTTTAGTTGCACTAAATATACTAACATACCACCACCACATCAGTGTCACTGCAGTGCTGAGAATAATCCACTACCCAAATAATACCTGTTCTGTATTGGTCCTGTGACCAATGAGGAACAGGGTGAAAGCAGGCTAATAAAGTATACAGAGAACAGATGGACTACAGTCTGTAACTGCAGAACTACGAAGTGCACCTACATGGTCAACAAAGCTGATAAAATGGATAATAAATGTAGATACAAGGTATGCGTATACCTAATGAAATGGCCAATGAGTGTGCAAAATCTAATTTAAAAAATGTCCCCTTTCCCCCAAACAGTCCATCAAGCAAGACATTGAAATTTGCTGCTTTCATTTTGCACTGAATCTAAGGGGGCTTTGATGAGATGCTCAGATGATGAGTGTTTTACGATTAGCTCACCGCGAGGCTGGCCAAAACACTGCAGCTTTACACACCGCTGGGTTTGAGTGATGATGAATCATCAGCACACTCACTGCAGATTAACGGCATGTTTGAAAAGCATCCACATCATCTATCTCACTTTAAAACAAAAACAAACTGCCTTTGCAGAAGATATGAGAAAATGAAGATCTAACAAAAAGTAAAGGTGGGTTTAAGAAACTTTATTATCTCACCTACCTAATTGATGGCAAATCACCATGCCATGCTTTTCTCCCTATGTCACGGTGAAACATGTTGAAGAAATGTGCTATGCCACAGATCAAGTCACTTCAACCACACCATGGAGAAGTTGCCTGATTGGCTGAACTTTAAAAAAAAAAATCAACTGTAAACAGGGACAAAGTTGAATTAAACTGAACTTTGAAAGCAGCGGCAAGACAGCAAATCTGAGCTGGAACATAGAACATCTAAAAAGTATTTGATGCTCAATGTACCAAAGAGTCAAAGTGAAGTGGCACTGCTCTCTCCATAGGCAATCACTCATGCAAAGCCACTTTGCTGCATATCATTTGAAAGCTCCCTAACGTAGCTAACAACTAACAGATACTTATATCACACTAATTGCTTCATAATGCATGCTGTTGTGTGCTGAGGCTACTTTACCAACATAATCAGCCTGAAAAACTTATCTAAAATGCTGACTCTGCTGTAGGAATCAAGCTGGACTCTGTTGGTTCTGGCAGAACAAAATGACTGTCAACAAGCTGTTAGCCATCTTGGACAATACCTCACACTCCTTTTATACTACACTGCAAAACTAGAGAATCACATTCAATTATATCCATACAACCCCTTGCAATACTGATCTGATGCAAATGCAAAGAATCCATCTTATGTGAATATGTTAATAAGAATACTAGTGCAAAATTAGAATATTGTGGGGAAAAAAATCTTTTCTGATCATAATCTGAGTTTAGGTTACAGCTCATGAAAATCAGAAATTATTATAATTACATTATAATCCCAAATTATTAGAATACTTCAAGTAAACTGCTATTAAAACAATATCAACATTTTAAACATTTTACTTTACATACAATGAATATAAAATATTTTGAATTAAAGTATGAACCCAAATTAATTTTTTCATCAAATTCTAATTTTAGGAGATGCACTAGTACATTTTTCCTGCATTTAGTTATATTCTATAACTACACATAAATTCTTACTTAAGTCTGTTCTTATTTCTCTTCAGGTCAATAAAGCTCCCATTAAAGGCTTTCTGACATAAACCTCCTGTTGACTATTAAACAGAACAAAAATTTAACACACTACTACCAGCCATCTTAAAGTCAAAATGGCTGAATGACTAGCAATATAAGCATTGTAGCTTAAATTCAAAGTTAGCTTCATCAAACAAGTCTTGGCTGTTCAACTACATTTTCAACAAGAGGAAATGTAATTAGTTTCTGCCAAACTACAGCTTTAATGATAATTAACGCACTTCAAAAGAAATAAATATTTTATTGAGCAGTTGTGCTTTCATTATGGTTCAAACTATTTAAAAGCTAAAAAACAATTTAAATTTAAGTCCTGTGGGTGAAGTCAGTGATTAAAGCTTTTTGGAGGTAGCAGTTGGCTTATCATGCATTCAATTATTCTGCATTAAAACTATCTAGAGGTGCACCCTGCAGCTGGCATTCAGTCACCTGCTGCTTGGACTGCTTGCAGAAACTGTTTTACAGCTTGTAATTTTGGTGAGAATGAAAACTTTTGAGTTATGGTACAGTACTGCATGGATCATTAACAGGGGGGAAAGAACAATCATTCATGATATAAAGTAAAAAGCAGGTCTGTAATATAGTACAGGTATAAAAATTATTGATGCTCATGTGGAACTCGACCATCTAAAGAATAATTTTATGGAAAAAGACCTCAGATCAATGGCAAGAACCTGAAGTATCTGGACATCTACATCCGTTCAAACTGGTTGAGAAAAATGGAATGTAAATACATGAATATACTTCACAATTCTACTGACATTGTTTTCTGATGCACAAATCCTGGTCATATTAAAAATTGTATATTGTGAAAAATGTTGTTTTATATTAGTTACCTGTAAAGTATTATTTCAAGCCTTTTTTTGTTTTAATGTCAATCAGTATGGCTTGTGAGCTGCCCATAAGACACAGTAATATTATAGTTAGCAAACCATTTAGTAGTAGGTTTGGTACACTGGGAGGGTGCTAAGTCCTGCTGGAAAAAGAAATGGGCATCTCAATAAAAAACTGTCAGCAGATGGAAACAGAAAATGCTCTAAAATCACCAATTCTGTGCCTCTCCACTCTTCCTCCAGACTTCTAGGACCTTAGCCCAGATAAGAAATTTCTGAAATTGCCTCTAGTTCACGACTAGCTTGATATACATGTTACTTATACCATTTGAAATTTACTGAAATTTGTTATTAAAAATGTTAATAATTTGAGATTCTCAATG
Source organism: Crenuchus spilurus (assembly GCA_036984385.1). Classification (NCBI taxonomy): domain Eukaryota; kingdom Metazoa; phylum Chordata; class Actinopteri; order Characiformes; family Crenuchidae; genus Crenuchus; species Crenuchus spilurus. Next base: position 80,528 of record BRDA01001787.1, read on the forward strand.
TCTGGTTTTCAAGAGCTTTAAGCCATACTGATCAAAATTAGAACCAAAAAGGCATACAATGTAAATTTATGTTTAATGAATATAAAATTGTTTTTTTTATTCAATTATGGACAAAAAGGAACTTGTTCTATGATATTCTATTTTCTGATGTATGATGTATGTTTTCATAAGAATATGAACTGTGCATTGAATTTTCAGAACTTTCTAGCGCAGTGCATACAACAGCAAAGGCAGCATAAAGTGATAGACGACACAGTAGAACACAAAGTTTCAGTGCCCAGACTGACTACATGGGGGGGGAGAGAAAATGATGCAAATTAAATGAGGTGAATGACTAATTTAAGGCTGAAAAAACCCCTTACCTTCACATACAGGCCCGCAAAGTGGGTGACCTCAGGGGTGAAGCAGCCAGATGAATCCACTGGACAGATGGGTGCCGAATCTCTCTGGATGATGTTGTACTCCATGCAAACACGGTAATCATCCTGTAAAGAGAAGGGGGAGCAGCAGTGAGCTCAATACTTTTTCACAGAAAATAAAAAAACGTGAAAATAAGTCTATTCGGAAAAAGAACAATTTCAACAGGGTTCTGCCTGTGAATTTAAGATGCTGCCAAGCTCAAGTCTCAATACTTCTGGTAAAGCTGCCATGACAAAGTGTGTGTGCACAAAACGTTTTGATGCTGCGCTTCTATTTCTCCAATTCAGCAACTGTTTAAAGTCAAAACTGTAGAAGTCACTGTGTGTAAACCAAGTTTACTTGACATATGTTTCTTCACATACATAAACAACACATACATAAACACACATGCAGAAGCTTGGACACAGGTTCACAGGCAACAAATGCAAATATTTTCTTCACATTAGTGCACAGTTTCTATTCATTTTATTAAAATAATAAATTAGACAAATAATTTACATTTTTAATTTTCCCCCAAGAACTTAAATTCAGTAACTGAAGAGAATGGACAGACGCACCAACGGTCAAGCGCCCCCAATCATAGCCCAAACTTTAAGACAATCCCAGGAATCCCATTTAAGAAGGTAGCACCAGCACCCTTGCAACCCCTGTTGTCACTCACAGATGTGTAATATTCATTTCCCTCAATAAATAAATGACCAAGTCTAACATTTGTGTCACATTTGCATGATTTTTAGATATTTAGAACATCCATTTGATGAAGTTTTAGGTCACATTTATGCAGAAATAAAGAAAATTCTAAAGGGTTCACAAATTTTACAGCACTGCTGTATGGGGTTGGCCTGCTATAATTTAGAGGTTTTGTGGTTGCCATTTGGTTATGAAAAACTGCACAAGAGGAAATGAATTGTACTAAATATCAGCAAACTTGTTAAAGGTATATATTATATTTTTGACAAAGGTTCGTCATGTTTCAATACAAAAGTCTAGTTAATGCTAACTGCATATACCCCATTCTAGGCCTGTCACAATCATGAAATTTTGGTTGATGATTAATTGCATGTAAATAATCACAATTAACTAGGTCTTCTCAATGTGTTCACTGTGCAACTTTAAGTATAAACCTAAAGTGATTTACAAGCTCAAATTAACCAATCAGCTGCCCCTGGTACCCATCTGTCCTGCTACATACTCAGCCTCTCTCAACTGACCAAAGCCTCAGCTCAAGCTCAAATAAGCATTACTCACCACTGCCCTTTAAAGGTTTTGTAACACTAACAGAACATTCGGTTTCATTAAACCCATTAGATGTCTGACTTAATTCTGCTTTATTTTATATACATTTATTTACCTAAACACATTTCACATTCCGTTTGTTCCTAAATAAAATTATTTCAACTACAGACAGCTGTGGCCAACTTATTCATTGTGATGATCAAAAATAAGTGCATTCAGCAAATGATACTATAATTGTTCCAGCCTAAAGTTTGAACATATTTCTTACTTTGTACCACTTTCTACATTTTGGATTTTTAAAAAAGAATGATATCAACTCCACTATTTATATATAAAATTATATAAAATTAAATAAGAATTAAATAAAAGCCTTTACATCAAAATAGGACTGAGATTAAGGAAAACATCAGGTGTATCCCTTTGATTGGTACAGGAGCTTTTAAACTGATCATGGTGCAGTACTGTGATGTACCATGAAACTTCTCGTTTTGCACTCCCTTGGCTTTGGAAGTCCAAAGTGGCTAAATGTACAAGCACTTTGCTTAAGGCGAATGGCTGACACTCACTGTAATGTGCTATTAGTGCCGCTGCCATCAAAGTCAACCCTCCTCCTCAGTCTAAAACACAGTCCAAAGCCCCACACGCTGTATGTGAGGCTGCCCTGTCCTTCTGCATCCAAAACACTCACACTTAGAGGGATTAGTCCTTTTATGTGGGCAGCCATCTTCCCTCCAGATAAAAGTGTTGGTGTGTTTCACACACTAATCCTAAACACCACTCTAAGTTCTCTCCTCAATCTGTCCCTAAAGGCAGTTCTTACTTTAAAGAAGGGGGCATTTGGTATATACACAGAATATTACTAAAAGTGCATTATTCAGAGATAGAAGTTATATGGTGATAGACATGCACACATCAGCCACAACATTAATACAACTCTGAGATGACTAGCATTGATTATCCTCCAACAATGGCAGTCTGGGATATATGTATGTATATTTATGTATGCAAGTATGCAGTATGCAAAAACTTAATTCTTGTAGATATGAAGGATGCTGCAGTTAAATATCCAAACCTGCACACCTGAGCCACTTTCACAAGGTAATTCTGGCCAGGCAACTGGGTCAGAGCATCTCTGAAGCAACAAGGCTTGTGTGTGGCTCCCAGTCAGCAGTGGTTAGTACCAACAAACAGTGGTCTTCAAATTCCCCAGCTCCCAATCCAATCAAGCATCTGTGAGATATGCTGGAACAGCAAGTCTGATCTGTGGCAGCTCCACCTCACAGCTTAGAGGACTTAAAGAATGATGCCAGATACCACATGACACCATAACAGCTGTTTGTTGCAGAGGACGAAGAGCAATTAGACTAAAGCCAAATCTCTCACACTTGCAAGATGAGCATATCATATCATAATACTACATAATACACACACTGGTGTTTCTTTCATCTGTATGTTATATTGTTTAAGTTATTGTACAGTCTCATTGTTTTCATTTCTATCATTCCAGCAAAGACGTAAGCACCAAACTACTGTTCCTGTGCACAAGGTGACAATGTACATATTTTACTCTCTGGATGCTGAGACTCACAGCTGTAAACAGCTGGTACATCCTTAGAAAACCCACAAGCCATCATGCACAACAGCTACAAGCTGGTGACGGCTTGTGGTGGCACCAGAGTTTGTAATTAAATAAAAAATATAATGTCAAGTTTAATAACATGCTGTTACAGCCTAATAACACTCTACTGAATGTGTCCAAGTAAGTGCTAAAGAGGAGCATTTGGATACCAGTGCTTGTTACCCAAACCTTAACAGTGTGCAAGTGTGTTAGGTTACTAGAGTGTGTGTGTGTATGTTTCCAACAAATTCCTCTGTATGCAAGCACACTGGCCAATGTGTCACTTCCCCTTCACTGGTTTTGCTTTGAGATGAAATTGAGAAATAAAACAAGAAATAAAAATTCTAGGCAGACATATCAGCAGTGCTGCCATTTTGAAACAGTCAACACCACATTGCCTGAATGTCAGGGGTGTCCTTAGGCCTGTTTTCTAAGAATGATAATTTTGACAACTAAATAGCTGACAGTCCCTCAAAAATGCCCAGCCCTACCATTAAGCCAAAAGCTCATTAGGACTCCTAATATGTTTACAGAGTAACAAGTCATGAAAAACAGCAATGTCACTCTGCTAAAACACAAAACTGTCCACAATAATGCAGCTGAACATCCATGCACAAATCAGTTACTGCTCTAAGCCTTGTACAGCATGTGACAGGCATTCAAAGTGCCTTGAAGGTACAGACTTACAGCTCCAAAATACGGTGCCTGATGAACCACCCCGGTACCTTCCTCCTCACGGACGTAGTTGTCCATCACAACGGAGAAGGCTCCACTCTCCTTACACTGCACAAAACACAAAGTTATAATGTTCAGACACAGTACAGTTATAATGCATGAACTGTTCGTATTGAAATGTTACACACAAACATTTAAAGATTTATGGCTGATAATTGTTTGAACTGACTGAAAATGGTAGAAGATCATTTCTAAAATGTATAGTATTTCAAAAGTGCTGCTGTTAAGGCAAATAATTTGACACATATATTGGAAAATAGTCATTACAGTGTATTAGTTATTATTTAAACATCTTGCTCGCCAATTTGATTGAAACACTGAATTAAACATTTAGATGCAGCTTTAAAATAGAGTGGAAAAAATCACCACCATTCAAATTTTAATGTCAGAATACAGAGTCATTATTATTATTATTGTTATAATTATTATTGTTATTATTATTATTATTATTAATAATAATAATAATAATAATAATAAAAATAACAACAACAACAACAACAACACTGACCAATCCCTGTACATTTCTCCAGGACTGATGTATGACCACATACTTGACTTCCTAACCATCAGAAATGCAGTTTTAGACTCACCTTGATGAAGTATTCAAAAAGTGGTTTATATGCCTTCCCTTTCAGAGTCTTGCCAGGGAACCTACAAGACAAATGGGAAGGCTTAAACATGGCTGGCTCTCAGCATTTATCTAAATATTCCCAGTAGAGTCTTATTCACCAACATATTTAACACCACTGCAACAAACCAAACATTTAAAAGCATGAGTTTACATTTTTGTGGCCACATAAATCAGAGGAATGAAATACTACACCATCTCATCCAGTAGACTGTTACCACAGTGCACTACTGTTCTGTCATCGATGAACATATAGAGATACTTTTTAACTCATTAGTTTATGTTTGTGTCAAATGTTCTGATAGGTAGTCTGCTATGTTAATTTAAAACCAGTAAAGAAGAGAAATTAAAATTTAAGAAATGTCACAAAATCCAGTGTGAATATGGGTTTACCTATTTGAATATGCCAGGTCTGTGTAATAGACATCATCTACATTGGAATACCATAATACTGTGATATACACAGAAAATACTGCTAAAAATGAAATATATAATGAAAATTCTCTGGGCAGAAAAGAAGAAAAAAAATTCAGTGCAACAACTTAAATGCTTTTATAATGAAATACTAAAGTACATGTACATAAAATCATTTTAGATAAAAAAAAAAGTGAATTTTTCCATAGAATAAAATGGACTTCCTCTAGCATGCCCCATCCCATGTCCCAAGTAAAACATTTTTATTGTGCAAAAACATTAAAACAAAGACAATAGGCAAATGTCAATATTGCTTTCCAACCCGCATACTACACAAAAAAATAAAAAATTGCCAAAAATTGAGATACTTGTTTTTCTTTGGACAGTGACATTACATGAGCTCATTCCTTCAGCAAGCATCAGCCATGGTGGTCAGGAGATATGAAACACAGCAGCAGGTGAGACACTTTACATTTATATGAGCTTATCTGCAGTATATCAATAGGTAATGACACAGGTCCTATGATGAGAACCTTTGGATGAATTTAAACTTGCACCACATGAACCAGCAAATCACTTACCACTAATTAAATGCAAGTGTGTATCGGTGTTGAAATCCAAATTCAGATAGTGACAATGCTACTGTTGTGCACATATTAAACTCTGTCCCCATTCCTACCACTGTAATGGTTTCTCTGCAATGCACTATTTTGTACATACAGTATAATCTATTTGAACTTTTATTTTACATATAAACACTGGGTGAGTACATAAAGACAAGCAGTTGTAAAATCAAAACTTACTACATGTTTATAAATATGGGTGATCATGGATACATTAACACAAAGATTCTTCATAAGTTACATTATATATTTGTTAAAAAATTAAAGTTTTCGTGCT
>BRDA01001788.1:0-20236 GCA_036984385.1 Crenuchus spilurus
AGACCAAATATTGACCATTTAGAATATACACGACTTTAAAAATATCTTAATGTTGATATTTGAACTTATATTTATTGAATAAATATATTGAATATAGAATATATTGAACTTTTAAACGTTCTTTTTAAAAATGTTTTGCATTGTAGATTAATACTAAAATCATCCAAACTATGAGTAAACACATTTGTAATTATTTAGTAAACAAACAAGTGTTAAACAAACAAGAATATGTTTATATTTTACACTCTTCACAGTAGGCACCTCTTGCTTAGATGCCAGCTTTGTTGGCATTTTCTCAGTCAGCTTTATGAGGTAGTCACCTGGAATGGCTTTCAGTTAAGAGCTGTGCCTTGTCAAGAGTTCATGACTTGCATTTCTTGCCTCTTAATGTGTTTGAGACATCAGTTGTGTGTCTACTTTGAAGAAAAAAACATATTTTAGTTTTGTAACACTTTTAAGTTTACTACATGATTCCTTATGTGTTCCTTCATAGTTTGTATGACTTCAGTATTCATTTACAATAAAAAAGAAAAAAGGTGTGCAAACCTTTGACTGGTATATATATATATATATATATATATATGTTTTGATATGAATATTTCAATAAATAGCATTCTGACCCCTACAACAAGCTGAAAATGAAAATATCCCCCATAGCTGTGGATGGCCTGTCTCCTCCATTCCGGGTCACTCTGTAACTTTAGCTGACTTTATGTCTTTTGTTGGATGTCGACGAAGCCCATGACAGAGCCTCGTTTCCATTCCATTTAGGCGAGTGAACCGTGTTTGTGAATAGAGAATGATCATCAGTCCGTCCACTTTAAGCAGATTCCGTCTCCCCCTCTCATTACAGGGAATTAATTCGACTTTATTTAGCCAATGTCTGGAGCTGTCACAATGTTAATCTGAGCTGAAATTTCGCTCCCCACTCACTCCCTGACCCTTGGCACCCGGATTGGCGTGTTGTAATAACCCGAATCCTTCAACAGAGGCCCTGATAATTGTTACCTTATTAGCATGCAAATTGTTTAATTAATATTATTATGAGGAAGTATATAATCCGTTCGTCTCTTGACCTCCAGCCCAAATAGCAACCTCTCTGCATTTCAATGTGTAAATTTTAATGAACCCTTTAAAAATGGCTCGAGTTCTTTTTACACTACCCCTCCCCTGCTCTTTCTCTCTCTTTTCCTTTACAGAAACTGCCTTCAGTAGTCAGAGAGATCTTTTAAAACGTCCTCCTCTCTTTTGTGCCTGCAAACTTAGTTTATCTTAATGCAGCCTACACAACGATGAATCACTCCATTTATTCATATCCCTCTCTCTCTCTCTCTTTTTGAACATCAAAATTCAATAATTGCTCGTCGACGGTCCCGGGCTCACACACAGCCCTTGACACGCGCTCCCGGGAGACGCCGCGTTTAAATCCGTTTTTCTACAACCGAGTGACATTGTCAGATCCTGGCTTTAATTAACCCGATAATAAGACGAACAAGACTTGCATTCAAGGCTGTTGTTGGCCCGTCTTGTTTGCTTCTTGCTTGAGTTCTTGGGCTTTTTTATCTACAACACGTCTGTCCAATAGAATCAGGAGATTTCATGCTTCATGTTTGGCCACAAATAGCAAACTGAATGAATATTTGTTGGACAGTAAACTATTGTTGGAGCCAAACAGCCCGTATCCATACTTTAATCAATACTTTAGTCGTATTGTGACAAACACTTAGTCACAGGTTTGTGTAGACCAAATGGCTTTCATAAGGCCTTTTTCCTTGAGTGTGTTATTTGAAAAAAACACTGATGGAGTTTTTTAACTCTAAAAGAAAACCATCAATTTATGGAAGGTACACAAGAAGACATCACATTAAAGACTTATTTTTAAGAACATGTGAGCAAAATGAAATGCAGTGTGTTTGGGTGATTTCCAGTTTGAGGATATTGAGGCCTTTGTTGAGGCCTTTACAATCAATGACGTTCAATCCAAGGTCTAGAACTTTATTAAATCTTCTCCCATGAGATGATGGGCAGGCTTCCAAAATCCCAGCAAGGCTAGCACTTTGCAGATCCTTTCAGCCAAAATATGAGGCACTGGACTACCTGGCTTTAAAAAGCTGATGCTCGCCCACCCTGTATGGACCCCAGTCATCTCCAAACCTCCCAACGAGCATTGCTCAGGCAAGCGGACATCCCTGACCCCATTAACAGCAGGTGTTCAGATGTCCCACCTAAGCAAACAAACTAATCAAAAGCGTCCATGCAATACTGATGCCCACATTACCAACATTTACACACACATACACACACACACACACACACACACACACAAAATCAAATTCATTTTTAATTAGGCTAGCAAATTAATAGGCGGCAGTTGAGGAGTTTAATTACTCAATTAACTTCACGCACGTTAATTTTTAACCATCTAAATTAAGTTGCACGTTATTCGATTTGATGATAATTATAGAATTAAATCCAAATTAATTGTTGCGAACGATGTACGAGATGCGGCGCCAATTAAAGAGCTGCAATCTGAAGCCACCAAAAAATCCTTTGATTCGATTTCGAGCATGCGAGAAACTCTCCCCAATTTTTTCTCTCCTCTTCCTCTTCCTTCTCTTCTCTGATCCTGAAAAATTTCTCTCCCCTTCTTAATCCCCACAATTAAAAGTTTCCTCCATCTAATTATCTGTAATTGTGCCGCTGTCAAAGTAGAATGGAGAAGTGAAGGCGATTGATTTGGACTTTTAATTCACTTCAGTTCTGATAGAAGGGAAAGTAATTCCCTTCAAATTACCTCATTCAATCCTGACACCCTAATGCCCTTCAAAATCTTTCTTTTTTTACTCACCGCGTTTATGTATTAAAAAAAGAGGGGGGAATCTAAAATGAGTGCTGCCTCCTAATAATAATAACCAAACTTCCATTAGAATAATAATTTCATTTCAATTAAAACTGACTTATCACCTTTTGCTAAAACGTGCTTAATATGCCGAAAATTATCAATGCTTGAAGGAGCGCAAACTGGGGAGGCGAATTGTAATCAGCAAATCGGAGGTGCTCGTCTCTGCCGCGCGCCTCCGAAATAGAACTAATTTACTCAACTCCCGCGGGAAATCCGCTCAACAGATTAACATTTTCAAAATATAGTAATGATATAATTTGAGAAATGGTGACGCCAATTTGTGAGAAGCCTTTTGTGCAGAATCATTTGCATTTTTTCTCTCTCTCTCACCGCCTGCGTTTTTTTTTTGCCCTGTTAATTACAGCTGTGCGGATGAAGGGTGCGCGGTTTGGACGCGTTGCTTATTATTCAACTTGAGTGTAGTAATGGAACACAACAGAGAGTAGGAGAGAGAGAGAGTACACCCTCACTCAGACACGGAGGAGAACTGGAGTAGAGGAAGTGAATGAGTGAGGAGTAGAGGAGGGATGAAGTGGAGAAGTGGAGGAGTAAAGGAGTGGAGGAGTGAGGGAGTAGATGAGTGATGGGCTTGAGGAGTGAAGGAGTGAGGCAGTGAAAGAGTAGAGGATTGGAGGAGAAGCGGAGTGGAAGAGTGAAGGAGTGGAGGACTGAGGGACTAGAGTAGTGAGGAGTAGATTTGGTGGAGGAGTAATCAAAAGTGGAGTGAGGGAGTGAAAGTATAAAGGACTTGAGGAGCAGTGGAGTGGAGGAGTGAGAGAGTGGAAGAGTGAGGGACTAAAGTAGTGAATAGTAGATTTAGTGGAGGATTGAGGAATAGTGAAGTGAGGGAGTAAAGGTGTAGAGAAATGGAAGAGTGGAGTGGAAGAGTGAGAGAGTGGAGGAGTGAGGGACTAAGGGACTAAAGAGTAGATTTAGTGGAGGAGTGAGGAATAGTGAAGTGAAGGTGTAGAAGATTGGAGGAGTAGGAGTGGAGGAGTGAGGGACTAAGGGACTAAAGAGTATTTAGTGGAGGAGTGATGAAAAGTGAAGTGAAGGTGTAGAAGATTGGAGGAGTAGGAGTGGAGGAGTGAGGGACTAAGGGACTAAAAAGTAGATTTAGTGGAGGAGTGATGAAAAGTGAAGGTGTAGAAGAAGTAGTGTAATGGAAGAGTGAGGGAGTGGAGGAGTGATGGAGTGAGAGTGAGCGAAAGTGGATGTGGTTCAAATGTGTGTGGTCATGTAGGTGTGTGACCTGCATGTGTGTGTGTGTGTTAGATCATTCTTCTCTTCAGCTCCACGTGCTTGTGGAAGATTAACCTGCACTGATCCGGTGTGTATTTAGGCTCTAACACTTTATATGAACTTGAGCAGGTTCACAGTTACACCACCTTCCTCAAAGCTCCCATATACACCCCAACACACACACCACTGCTCATGCAGGGTTCCCTTAGAAAAGAAAACATATCAGAGAGGCCCACCCTGTCCGGAGAACATGCACATAGCCAGCGGGGATCAGAAATACTTAAATGTCCCTTTTGTGTAGAGCTGGCTGTCCGTTAATCTCTCCTCAGGTCGGATGTAGGGATGTGGAAGAGGGAGAGAGTGTTAACTGTGATCCACAGCCAGGCCATCTGCTGCTGTAGACATTTCAAAACCCAGGAGATCTGCTTATATCCACATCGTAAACGAGGAAAGATGTTTTAATTAAGAGAAATCAGGTTAAGTTAGCGCTAATTAGCAAGTCATCTTCCTAATGAATTATACTTGCTGATCTTTCCTCATGAAGTAAATTGAATGTGTTTCACTTTCATCTACAGGTCCTTATCTTCAGTAGGTGATGTTCTAGGTCTAACTAGTTAACGCTATTATTTCCCTACAGTTATTTAAAATCGACTCATGAACTGAATTAGCAAACAAGGAAGTTAGCTTTGCGCATGCGTTAGGCTATTACTACTACAAAGTTACTGTTCAAGCGCCTTTTAATGCTAAATGTCACTTTTGCTGGACTTTTAGCTTGAAGTTGAGTACATGGGCGCCATCACGTGGTCATTTACGAACACAGGCGTGTTTCTGTTCGCTATTTTCATAATCTCTTGAATTGTTGAGGCCCTCAGAAGTTGTTCATTAGCTCCGCTCATAGTGCCTGCTAACCTGGGCCTAAAAGTTAGTATTTTAGCCTTAGATATATTTTATCGGATGTATAGCAATACTATTAAACATCTTTCAAATATTATAGGCGACGTGTCCTGTCTACTCATCAGGTCATGACCGGTCTGCTCACTTGACTTGGGTTTTAGCTCATGTTCGGAACCGCATGTATGAAGACATTCTCTCTCTTTGTCTCTGCCTGACCTCTAACTGTCTTTGAGGGGAAAAACACTGCAACCTTACCAGCACTTACAGTGGGAGAAAGGCTTCTTCTGTCCTTTATTCTGTATAGACTCGAATATTTGTTCTTTAGTCTAATGGACTTGAAACAATTCTTAGTCTGAATTTCGTACATTCACTGTTAAACAGCTCATTTACATATGTGTATAGTATAGACAATATGCCACAGTCCATAAATTGTATTGCCAGTAAAACCCTAGAACCTTAGATTACATACAATCAAACATAAATATGCTCAACACAACATTTATGGTTTTAAAATTATTTTTTAGTTATAGGTGAACTCAAGGAACTGCATGGATTTGTAGAATTCCACCAGCAGAACAAATGATTTAATTTAATTGAAGTGTTAATTAGCTGAAGCAGATGGTAAGTGTAATTACCGAGCATCCTTGAAAAGAGCACCGGAAATGGTTAAGAGAAAATGCTAACATATTAAGTCATAATGCAGTTTAGTAAAATTAGTAAAAAAAAAAAAAGTAATATCTCAAATGGTCATTTACTTATATATATATATATATCTTATTAAAGCCTAACACACAAGCACATATAAGTCAACCATGTTATAGCCTTTTATTAATCTTTTAATGAAGCCTCACATATCCCTTTACATGTGAGCATCTATTTTGAATAACAGTGTTTATTTTCATGTCTTGCTTTGAATAAGAATTACTGATATGACCAATCACAAAAGCATATCAAGCCTTCAGATGCAATGGTTTATTAGGTACAATTATCATGCACCCAGCCTATCAAAATTCAATCATGCATAAAGGGATTATTAACCAAGAATAATACTATCTCATAATAGAAAATAAGTTGGATTTCTTCCCTCCAATTTGTCTTGACGGTAATTACCATCCAGTTCAGACAACACTGTCTGTCTTACATTTCTGGTTCCACCCAGCTGAATGTAAAGACAGAACAAACAAAGAAGTGAAATTACTGCTACGCTCTGCCAGACCTTCACCCTGTCACAGTCTTGTTGAATTGGTCACTGTATGACATGCTAGAGACACATGTAAATTCTTTATTGCTGATTATTTAAACTTTAATGATACCTTACTAAGTATATTGTGCTTCTTCTTTTTTGAAATATTGAAATATTAAATGTATGCTTGTTTTTATTATGAATTCAAACAGCTTTTTAATACAGCAAATGAACACATGGGCTAAAAGGAACAGTCTAGTCTAAATTACTAAAGCACTTTTATTATGCACTAACAAACATTTACTGCTGTGCATTTCCCTATGCTTAGAAACCTGTTGATTTAAAACCTTATAATAGAAGACAAAGTGTAACAGATTCAGCATCTGCCCAAGCATGCTTTTAATATCTGTCTTCTAATACTAAATTTGGGGAAATGCATTGAAAGTACTGTTCAAGGCATGACTGAGATATACATATAGTGAATAGATAGACCATAAATGCTTAAGTTCATTTAGACTATTCAGTTGCAGTCTCTGAAGGTGGCCAGGTAAGGCCACTCCTACTAGCATTGCATGCTGATACCTTATCTCTCTATAGGCTTCCCTAAAGCAGCACATATTCCACACCTATGAGTGTATGTGAATTGACAGTGGCATGTGTTCAGCTGAGTCAAAGTGTGCTTATGATTCAGCAGTAAACCCCTGTAGTTTAGAACGTGTGAAGTGAATGTACATTTGTTTTGCAGAAGATGCACACATGTCACAATATTAAAAAAAGCATGTTGAAAAAGATGGCAGCCTCATGGGTAAGCTGAGCCTCCATGGGTGAAGTGAGAAATGGTGATGAGTGGCCCCTAAACAACAGCAAAAGACTTTGTGACACTGTTTGACAGACACTGTTACAAAGCAGAGAAATGAAGTGGTGGCTGAGGCAGAGACATATTGGCACAAAGCCACAGCAAATTTGTAGGCGTAAATGTTTGCTTTGACGGCGCTGGTGGTATGTGTGTGTGTGTGTGTGTTTGTGTGTGTAGGGGTGGGTGGAGGGGGTGTAATGGGGGATATGAAATTATTACAATCATTTTACTATTCAAGCAGTGTGAGCGAGGTAAAGGAATTGGGATGATGAAGCAGGTGTTCAGTGAGAGGTGCCATCTGGCAGCAGAATTAGCAGCTTATGAGCCAGGTGCTCCTGAAGCAGAGCAGAATCAGAGATGAACTCTAATGCGATCTCTCCCCCCACCAGGCTCCACCAGCATGACTCTGCACTCTTACACACCTTCCTAAATCAGTACTTACTTCTCTCTCTCTCTCTCTCTCTCTCTCTCTCTCTCTCTCTCTCTCACTCTCTCTGTATATGTGTTACATATAATGAAATCTCACCATTTGCTGTGCTGTTGTTTCTACCCAAATGCTATTGCATTGTTTTCACAGTGCTCTGTGTTATTATTATTATTATTATTAATTATTATTATTTAGTTTAGTATAACATATCTGCTGATTTAGTGGCTGTGTCACAATATCAACCCAGACAACGGGTCAGTTTTCAATATAAATTAACAGCTGATTAGAACAGTGCTAGTTTGAAGACAGCAACATTCCACAATATATAGATGCTTTATTACTTTCTGTTAAGCGACATCAATAAAAAAAATGTTTTTAACTGATTTTTCCCCATTTTAATGTGAGACTGATAGGATTAGCAAATGTTAACTTAGTTATGTTTGTTTCACCTAAAAATAAAATAACATCTTAAATAAAGCAAAGAAACAAAACAAATATTAAACAGTAATCCAAGAAAAAAGATAAAAACAACAGTGCTGGATAACCTTATATTTGGGTAAGTCTTCTCACCCTGTGTAGCTGCAGGTTGTCATTTCCATCCAAGCAGGAACACACCTTTTATCACACCTAAGCAACTGAGACTAACTAATTAAGAAAGAAGAATCATGTACTTTTGCTTACTTGGAAGAAAAAATTGCAGCAACATTAACTCAAGATTGGTGACTCCTGGTTTAAGCTCATGAAACAAATTAAACATACAGTGCAAGATTATAGTGTAAGTAAAAAGAATCAAACTGAAGATTATTTCTTGTTGAACCATCACTGTACATGCCCAAAAGAGATGCTACACTGATTAAAAAAAATTGTTCCCCAAACTAAACAATGTATACTTAAAGGTACAACATAGTTCTTAAGGTCCAGTTGTGTGTACCTGAAGGGTTTACTACATTCTCTTTGAAAAGAACATGATTTCATCTTTCATAACTGAAACTTTTAAATCAGTTCAATAAATACAAGTCTGGAGTCAGGACATGGTGAATGGAGTCAGTACAACTTTAAATAAATTAATGAGAGAATATAGCACAACCATATTCCTTTTGTGACAGGACAGATGATGCCCTACAGTCCAGTACCTGTATTCCTATCAGTGTAAATGAGTTTACTGCAAAGTCAAAGTAACCCAAAATAAGCTTGTTATGTAATTGATACTGTGATAGTGTCCATGATAATTGAGAAAAATCTGGGATATTGCTATGATTTATCATAATATATGATCATAAAGAGTCATCCATTACATTAATGTCTTCAGTACACTTCAACTTTTTGTCTTTTCTTGATCTAGCACTTCTTATTCAGCTCAGGAAGTAGCTGATCATTAAGTAATGATAATTTTGCCCCAGCTACAGAGAAATCACAGAACTAAGCAGGGCAGATGGGCTACAGGATTGGAGTTGAGAAATACTGCTGTACTGTCCTGGCCAGGCGCTGTCCAAGGTTCTGAAACTACTGGCTTTCAGTCTACATGGTTTCAGCTCTTTTCAAGCACATAATAATTTTACACATTAAATGTTAATTCATAATGTCATTGAAAGTACATTATTAAATAGTACAAAATGTGTAGATTATCAAACATGCAAGGTTATGTTTATGCTAATGCTTTCTATTATCTGCCAGGGTTGATTATCTATGCTTAATGGTTTAATTGCATACTTGCTTAATGTGTAATATGAAGATTGTAGAAGATTGTATGTCTCTAAGTGGAAAATTCAAACTTCATTGAAATTCACCTTTTTTGGTTTTACCACAGGTGACAATGACCTCAGAAAATACTACATGGCTGACTTTATTTTCCAATGCTGCCACCTAATGGCCAGCATTACATTGTGCAAGCTGGTTACTTCTAGACCTAGGCCTAAACCTAGGCCTAAAAAGGTTGTAACGGTGAAATGCAATTACCATTGCAGTTTAGTCCACATTTTAGCTTAACTTGATACACAATGTCCTCATCAAGAAACGGCCATTAAAGGAACTTCTAGCAAGAAGAAGAAAAAATCTAGACCCCTGTTAAAAAAGGTCTTAAAACATTCAAGGTCCTTAATGTGAACCAGATATATTACTGCACCTCAATTCAAATATTTTTCTTTAGAAACAAGTTTAATAAATGCTAACGTAAACCATAAAACTATATAAAGAGTCTATAGGAAACTTATTTTACTATTTTGAATCCTTAATTAACAAATAAAACAAATGCATAATTCTTGCTTTGTTGATGATTTTTTGTTCGTTGACTTTGTTGTTTTTATGGTAGTCATGCATGATAAGATTTTTTTTTCTAATATAACTGACACAAATGTACATAACTGTGTAAATCCATGACTGAACACTTGCTGCCCCCTAGTGTCTCAGAGGCTCTCTACTTATAGTGCTATTGTCAGTAGCATGATTCCATATTGAATGGGCCTTGGGCTGTATGATGGGTAAATTAAGTAGGGTTGTGTTTAAGTGTGACAGTGGCCACCACTATGACAAGTTCAAAGGTTATTAGACTGGCAAGAGTTGAAAGACTGGAAAGAGTTAGGTGTTGGTTGGCTTTCTCAATTACTTTTTAGAAACTTTTATAAAGTGTTTCTCATCTAATGAAACCTATCAAAATGTTGCAGACTTTGATTACGTTTCTGTAAATGCTTACTGTTAAAATCCTATCTTTGTTGTGAGCTTGTGAAAAGACACAAGGGAAAAATGTTTTAGGACTATAAATTGGGCTGGTATAGAAGGCCACACTCATGAACATGTAAAATTAGTATTAGTAAAATTCATATTTTTAGCATCTTGATAAGAAAATACAGGACCACCATAAGATTTACTCTGGATTCACTGGAGGCTGTGATAGAAATTGTAGCAAAACTGGAAAACATTTTTCAGAATTCTACCATCCATTCAATGTACACTGCTCAAAAAAATAAAGGGAACACTTAAACAACAAAATGTAACTCCAAGTCAACCACACTTCTGTGAAACCAACCTGTCCAGTTAGGAAGCAACACTGACTGTGAATCAATTTTACCTGCTGTTGTTCAAATGGAACAGACAACAGGTAGAAATGAGAGGCAATTGGCAAGACAACCCCTATACAGGAGTGGTTCTGCAGGTGGTGACCATAGACCTTTTCTCTGTTCTCATCCTTTCTGGCTGATGTTTTGGTCACTTTTGCATTTTGTCAGTTCTCTCACCATAGAGGTAGCATGAGGCAATGTCTACAACCCACAGAAGTTGTTCAGGTAGTGCAGCTCATCCAGGATGGCAGGGATGTTTGGATGACTACCTGTTGTACGGGCAGACTCAGAATTAAGGGTGGGAGTGGGGGCACAGCTGTACTCCTCTGCTTGGCACTTGAAACTGTTCATTTGGTAAAAAGCCTGTTTAACGTTAAACAGATGAAGGGAGGAGTATTCTGTCAGGTATGAGAAAAGACAATTAATACAAACATGTTTTATTAATTATATTAATTGCTCTCTCAATCTATGACAAAAGGTTATTTTATACGTATTTACAGTTTAGTTTAACATTATGGTCAAACACATGCAGCATAAAAATACATGTGAAATTATGATTTTTTTTTTGTATCATCAGTTCATGTTAGCTAGATAACACATGCTTGTAAAAATAAGTACTATTATACTGACCCTTTTGGGACTCTTGTTTTGTTTGTTTTGTTTTACTATAGCTAGAATAAATAGTCTTTGCAACTGTAACTGAAGTTATATCAGTGGCCAAAACATATTTTATGGGTGATCATTACCTTTTCTGCTGTGTGAGAGACACACACATGCAAATATTGATGTCCATTACTCCACGTGAAGAAATGGAAGAAACAGGTTCTGGCTAAAAGAATTAGCTTCAAGGTTTTGGAGAGATGCTGGAACATCATGGGAAATGTAGCGCCTATAGTAAATTTGCATGTCCTGTAGTTCTGATAATGAAATCCAGGATAAAACAGAAAATGTATGTATTTCTTTCAGACTTTTAACCACTGTGACTTTACTGAGGCACAACAACATTTAACTGGGCATATTCTCCAACAAATTGGGTGTAATGGTGCCCCTGAAATCCACTGAAGTTAAGCAGGTTTGCCTCTGGTTAGAACTTCAATGGGAGGCTCTATGGAAACTATGTAGCTGCTGATTGTGGTGTTGATAAGGACAACAGGAGGTGCTATTCCTGTAATCTGTATGAATCCCAATGATCCACTACAGTGACAGGGACACTGTATTGTATAAATGGTGCCATATTTCAGATGAAAAATATTCAAATACTAAATATCTCCTAAATATCTTCAAACACTAGCTTAGTCTTGCTGTGCCTGTAGTTCATGTGTTGTGAGTTTTCTGGCACAGACTGTTTGCCATCCCATCATCCTGCTGAATGCTCCACAATAGTAGTGGTTGAGGTGAGACTCTAATATCTGTCCCAAGTGTCAAAACACTTTAAGTGTCTACAGTAGAAAAGTGCTATAGTAATGTAAATTATACTTAAACTCTAAATGGGACTAAATTGACATTCTTAATTTAATACAATGTAAATGAATGATATATGTCATATGACATTATATCTGATATGATATGATACAATACTATACAATACAATAAGATATATGATATGATACCATACGATACCATACGATATATGATATGATATAATATGATACAATAAGATATGTGATATATGTAATGATATTATATGATATGATATGATACAATATGATATATATGATATGATATGACATGATATGTTACAATACATAACACAATATGGTACAATATATAATACAACATGATATGATATGACATATATGATATGATGCGATATGATATGATACAATATACGTAATATGATATATATGAGATATGACATACAATATATGATATGATATGATATGATATGATATGATATGATATGATATGATATGATATGATATGATATGATATAATTTGGATATAAATATGGATACTGTTTCCCCTGAATACCCTGTCTTCTGTTTGGGCATGCAATCTTCTTAAATATATTGTCAATATTCCTCTGATTGTATCCATCCATCTTTTTGCTGGCTGTCCTCTTATTCTTTAACTTTCAATTGTTTCAAGTATAACTGTGTTTTCAAGTAAACTAGTTCTTCTAATAATGTGTTCAAAATTAGAGAGCTTCAGTTTGGGTATCTGAGCTTCCAGTGAAAGTTGAGGCTTGACATATTCAAGAATCCATTTTCTTTGTTCTCCTTGTTAATCTCAAAAACCTTCTCCAACATTAAAGTTCACTGGATGCAACATTAACAGAGCAACTAAGTTGTAGTGTATGTAATTTAAGTCTATTTGTGTTGTTTTTGTTTACTTCAGGAATTCTAGCCAATTCAACTGATTATCAGTCTTATTGATCTGTAATTAATTTGCTATATAAAATATCAGTGACATACAAAAAAAAAGTTGTGATATCATTTTGGTTTTCCTCACTCCAGCTGAGTAAGCCCTGTTCTAAAAGGCCTGATGGTTAGGAATCTGGTCTTGTGACCAGAAAGTTGCAGGTTCAATCCCCGGACAGGTTATGACTGAAATGCCCATGAACAAGGCACCTAACCCCCAAATGTAAATCACTCTGAATAAGAGCATCTGCAAAATGCCTCAAATGTAACATTGGACCACTAAATCTAAGACCATAAGAAAAAATAAAAATGGGGTCTAAAATGTTAAACTTCCAAGGCTGTCTGTGTAGAAAATGTATAGTAAGCAGCACAGAGGTCTCTAAAGATTTTTGTTTGACCAAATAATATTTAATATGTGTTTTGAGTCACTGACCTGCAGGACTCACAATATTCAACCCAGACACTGTTATCAGACACTGAGTAACATATTTTCTTTTAAACTGTCTTGATTATTTTGATTTCATTATTTCTTTCCAAAATGCTCAAAGCTTCCAGAACTGGAGGCAGTCACAACACCGTATTTAACTGTAGGTAGGGTGTTCTTTTCTTCATTTTTGTCCCTTCATCACCTATAAACAAGTCTTTTTTTCTGCATTTGGTTTATTTTGGTTTCATCAGTCTACAAAAATCCCAGAAGGACTGTAGTTTCTCTAGGTAGGTTTCAACAATGATCAGTCATTCATTGTTATCTTTCAAACCCTTTTCTTAGATTTTTTTTTTTTTGATAAGCTAAATATCCAATTGAAGGTTCTTGACAGTTATATGAGTTGTAAACTTTTTAATATTATTGGAATTGTAGAAACAACAATGCAATGGTCTTGAGAGGTGGCTTTATTCCCCTAATCATTTTTTGTACTTTGCAGTATTTTTCCAAAAGGAACAGGGAATTAGAGTCAACAGTCATTGGTCTGTTCAAGTCATTTAAGTCGTAGCAATTTAATGCAGGATGGTATGATATTACAGCCAAGGAGAGCTTAGTTTCTCTAATCCCAATGAATTGAAAGGTTCCAATATTGTGTTATTGCACCAGTCAGGTTACAGTTTATTACATACATGCTTTTTATTGTTAATTATCCTGTGCTCAAACAAATGGGTGTTTGTAAATGAAAGCAGTTTCAGTGCTTACATTTTTTCCAGATGTTTGGCATAAAGTAAAAGTGTCAATAATGCTGACCAAATATATTTAATTAATGTGTTTTATATCATTTGGCCATGTTGGAAATTATTACATGAATTTATTATATTTTATAGTCAAAATTAGATTGAACACCATTAATGATTAAAAACAAATAATAAAACCAGTCAATTATAAGCCTCATGTAGTGTCTAATTAAAGTAATTTGCATTGATTTATTAAGCCCCGTATTAAGATAAACAATTAAAAGTGCTGCATCACTGCCTCACGTAGTAATTTCTGGAATCCTCCAGCATTAGCGCGGCGACGTCATCAACGTGACCAACGTCACCGTGACTCAGTGTTGTTTCCCAAGCGGGGCCACAGCGTTCAGCTTGTAGGTATAAGAGTGAGTAATGAAGTCAGATACTGTAGACTATTAACGACCAGGAAATTTCCAACGTAAAAGTCCTCCAACATGCTACAAGTAAACATGTAACAGTAAACATGGTACCAAATTATAGGGCAATGTTTAGCAATAAAAAAATGCTCAATTCTTATTAAAAAATAAAAAGACATAAAAGTAATTAAATACGGCCTGACATGAGAAATTGTAAAAAAAAATGTCAGAATTATTTATTTGACTTAAACAAATGATTGTTTAATGTGTGCTCAGTCTTTTTATTATAAATAAAACGTAATTATAGAACATCAAAGTAATATACAGTCAGACAGCACTTCAACAGTTTCATAGTAGCTAATAAATTCAGATTGTCTTATAGCCTACAACGGTTCACACACACACACACACACACACACACACACACACACACACACACACATACACACACACACACACACACACACCAAAAAAGGGGTGTTACATATCTGTCAAATTATCTAATAAATCTGTTAATAATAGAATACGACTTTTTTTAGTTTCTACAAGATGTAAAAATTTGAGAATCGATTTAAGTTCCAGATTTAGAAAAGTGACTTAAATAAACAATTGTGTCTGAAAACTTCTGTCTGTGGATAATGAATTTAGTATTAAGAGAAATTAACAACACATTATAGTGGTTAGTAACATCCCTAAAATTAAAGATGTAAATGGCTTTGCCAGGATACAAATATGATTACAAAGATAAAAATCTATTAGTAATCTCACACTAGACGAATAAACGAGTAAAAGTTTAATACGTAGACCCATGGAAAGAATAGGAGCTGAACTGTCTATACATTTAGAGATTTAACAAAATAAAAATATCTGCATTGACCAGTCCAATGTTTCATCATACTGTAGATTGGAAAAACTATAAGACTGATATAAGGTGATATTACATCACCTGTAATAAGACCATTACAGGTGATGTAAATGATAATATTTCCCAATTTTGACTCAAGTTACAAGTTCAAGTGTGTATAATCATTATTACGGCAGATTACTTTTATTTTGAAATGCGTCGGCAGTAGTAGCTGTGTGGTTGCCAGCTTCTCGGCGCTCAGATGACATCAGAAAAAACAGCAGCTGACGCCTGAATAAATCCTCCGCCTTTCTCAGAGCTTCTCTGTTTTCTACAGATAATCATCACAGAGGGGACCAAGCTTATTGGATTTTGCCTAAAACTTCGGTAAGAGATATACAACGAGATTTATATGATAATGTAATTTCAGTTTATGGTACATTTGTGAAAATTGTTAAGCTCCTACAAATGGCTAGCTGTTGTTCAGAGCTAGCTTAACGTTACGATAATCAGCTTCTCGGAACCTGTTCCGTTTGTTGACCCGATGACAGAACACAGTTCACTTCTTCTTTGAGTGAAACCTTCGTCTTTATTTATATGACAAGTGTTTAATTGTCCAACAAACTATGGAGCTGTCTCAGTGGCGACATTCTGGCTAAACTACCTACCAGGGTAACTAATAACAACCTCTAGACTTGTTCTCACAAAGTCTTATGTTGAGTTGACACCGTAAATAATGCCTAGCTGTGACATGTTATGGGTGACTGTTATCCCTCCATTCACAGCCACTAAATATTTATATAAGCAATCTCAAATACTGTATGGTTTCTTTTGCTATTTAGCCTGACAGCTAATCACTTTACCTGCATGATTCAGCATGGTTAACCTAACTTATCGAGTTGTTTACCTTACTTGGATACTAAACAGCTTGATGTTTGACAGGCATTTCCTCAGATTTGTTTTGAATGAAATCAACTTAACCTAATTTTATAACAGTCCTGGGTTGATAAGACAGTGTAATTATGTAACCTTACCACCTTACATAAGGTGTATATTTAATTTATTTATATGTTTTTAACATACTAAAATATTTTATAAATTTTTAGTTTCGTTTTCATTTGATTGTTTTCTTGTTTTTTATGTTTTAAAATGTCCAAGTATAATGTAAATATAAAGTGCAGTCCACATCTCCAGGAAATAAAATGATCTGCACTCATTGCACATTTTATCAGCATCGCTAACCATGTAAATGAACTTTGTAGATCTGTATAGTTCTGTTATTATTTAGGCTCTTGTGTGCCTGATCTACTCGTACCAGTGCAAAACATACTAACACACCACCATGTCAGTGTCACTGCAGTTCTAAGGATGATCCATCACCCAAATTGCTAATGTACAGTAACTGGATTGGTCATGTTTTGTTTAAGTTGTGATGACTTTTGTGGTCTGATTTTTTTATAGACACAGTTATAAACGCAGACACAATTCACCACAGTGCCATGGAGTTTCCAGACTTAGGGGAGCATTGCTCAGAGAAATCCTGCAAGCAGCTGGGTGAGTTGAGTGGTTTTCAAAGGTAGTGCTGACCACTCTGTTTAATGTGCTCTGAATTATACATACTTTCCTAAGTGTACTTGACTCTGTTGTATTGACTGTATAATAAAAGAGAGTTTGTGTTGGACAAAAGATTTTGTAATTGTTTTTTTATGCACTTTCTCATTTACTTACAGATTTCCTTCCAATGAGATGTGATGCTTGTGAAGGAATTTTCTGTAAAGACCACATAACTTATGCAAGTCACAAGTGTACTTCCTCTTATAAAAAGGTATTTTATATTGATCCATAGATTTTAGCATTGCATTGTATGTGTAAGAAATGTATGGAATGTGTTAGTTAAGCTGTTTCTTTTCCTCAGGATGTCCAGGTTCCAGTATGTCCGCTGTGCAACACCCCCATTCCAATTAAAAGAGGGGAAATGCCAGATATTAAAGTTGGAGAGCACATAGACCGTGACTGCAAATCAGACCCTGCTCAAAGGAAAAGAAAGGTAATAATAATTTAATTGAGAATATGCTAGTAGGAGTGGGAAATATATTATAACATGTGAAGACATGATGCACAATACATATTATGATCTTTTTTGTTTTAAGGGCATTTATAAGACATCTTATGCACAGTGCACCAATAATGCCACATTTAAAAGAAAACGGAAATATTGAACTTTATATGCTGTTTCTCCGAAGATTTTTACAAACAAGTGCTCTAAGGGAGGCTGCAAGCAGAAGGAGATGATTCGCGTGACATGTGACCAGTGCCACATGAACTACTGTCTCAAGCACAGACATCCTCTTGACCATGACTGTAAGACTGATGGCAAACCAGTCTCCAAATCTGGGTATGTTTTGACTTGTTTGCTCAGTATAAACAGAAGAGGAGGAAAAGTTACTAATTCCATGAAAAGGGGGGAAATATTGGCAAGGGAAGTAAAATAAAGCCCAAAAGAGCATATACAAAACCATTTATTTCAGGACAAAAGAAACCTAATTAATCAGATATAACAAGCATGAATAAAACTCAGTGTAATGTGTTTCATTTGTTTTTGAAGCTGGCAAGACTGTTACATCTTTTTAAATGATGCGGTAAATAGTTCCCAATCAAAGGTCCTTGAGTGCAATTGGAGAAATGATACCCTAAAAAAGTAGCGTGTAGGTTATTAGATGATCTTGTAGAATACAGATGAACCTGAAATTATAATGAAAATTGTTTTCAAAGGAAGTATTGTGTAAGGGAGAAAATTAACTTATCTTATTTTTGAAAACATTGAGTGTCTGAAGGCTTTGATATAGGGGACAAAGTATTTATGAAATAGATGTAATGATTTGATGCTACTTTTTACTTGTCCAGATAATACTACAGTAGAAGAGAGAGATCAATTATTGTATTCAAAATCCAAATAGTTTTGTAGTACCTTTGGCAGAAAGAATTAAATTATTCTGATTCCTCAAACATATATTGATTGCTATTTTGTTAATGGTTAATTTGAGTGATTAGTGAAGTGATTAGCAACTCAATTTACTATCAGTGGGTGTTTCTGCAATGAACTGCAGTTAATATGTGAGTAGACATGCAGACTGGAGGACGTGTATTACTGTATTGGTATGGGCTTGTATGTATGTATGTATGAACTTTTCAAACATTTTCAGGGATAATTTTGATTGCTTACTTTAATAAATGAAGTTCAAAAGAATGACCATTTGCAGTAATTAGTTTTTATGCATTTGTTTACTTTTTTAATTGCAAAGGCATGCTGCTTTAATGAGAGCTCAGGGTGCTTCCAGCAGTAACACTGCAGCCTCATCCACCAGAGGGAGCTCCAGAAATGTCTCAAATGGACTGGGTGGCAGTGCTCGCATTCAGAGCAGCAGGTAAGACAATTGGTCATTTATTTGTAGGCTGACGTTACATTTCACTTGATTTTTGAGGCATTTGTTTGAAATATATTGTCCCCTCTCTGAAGTGCACAAAGGACCCCGGCCCCATCTATGGTTCCCCCTCCAGCACAGAATGTAATACCTCCATCAGTATCTTTTCAGGCTGGACTGGTAAGATATTCATTCTGTCTTAAATATTTAATACATACAACTTATGAAATGTTTGCTGTGGAACTGGAAATGGCCATAAATAATAAAGTGCATTTATCTTTCCCTGGCTACAGACAGAGGAGCAGGCACTCCAGCGAGCATTAGAGATGTCATTGGCTGAATCATCACAGAATTCCCAGCCTACCCTCAGGTAGAAAAGCTGATTGACCTCTCACAGCAATTATGTCTCTCAAGTGTATGGTAATGATCAATTCTAAGTAGTTGTGCAGTTTTATATATATATATATATATATATATATATATATATATAAGTGTTAAAATTGGGAATACTCAACAAGGTTATTTAGAATCGGTTCAGTTGTGAGTATAGCTACTCGTGTAAAATGTTCCAAAAATATAGAAGTATGACCTACTGACACTTTTCCCATCACCCTGTTCCATCACCCTTTTTTGCATTTTGTTGCACATCAGATTGCTTTGTTAATACATGCTCATCATGCCCATACCTGGATGTGATAGGCTGATGTGTTTATGTATAAATAACAAATGTATTCTAATATGTTTGTTAATGTTGATCAGTCCTCAGGAGCAGGAGGATCTGGCCTTGGCTCAGGCCCTCGCTGCTAGTGAGGAAGAGTACCGACGGCAGCAGCAGAGACAACAGGTATCCAGAACCCTTAGCAGTCAGTAGCATGTTATGCTAGCAGGACCACACATAGGTACTTGGCCTCACCGGCAACCTTATCTTATTTATTGGGTGCATGTGGACACGGGCTGAATGTAACCTGGTTGGTATACTCGCTGGTTAAATATTATGTTGTAGAATGAGGTGGGTGATAAAATATTGCTCATGAGAAGTCCAGTATATTTATTTTATTCAATAAAATTTTGACATATTGAGGTGTTACAAAAGCATGCACATGACTTGCACTCACTGAGTGAAACATAAACCTTATGACAGTGTAGTAAGGAAGAGCATCAATGCCATGAAAGTTTTTCAGATACAAAAAGTCAGCCTTTAAGCAAACAGTAATTTTAAAAATGCAAAAAAAAACACCAAAAACAAACTGACCACAAAAAGTGGCAACACGAACGGTGAACTACAACCAGTAAAATGATACAGGGGTTACGATTCATTACAGTGAGGAAAATAAGTATTTGAACGCGAATTTGCAAGTTCTCCCACTTAGAAATCATGGAGGGTTCTGAAATTTTCATCTTAGGTGCATGTCCACTGTGAGAGATATAATCTAAAAGAAAAAATCTGGAAATCACAATGTATGATTTTTTAATAATTTA
>BRDA01001788.1:28313-67698 GCA_036984385.1 Crenuchus spilurus
CCCATTATAAACCATGTCATTGCAAAGCTTCATAGCATCAGTCATTATTAATTTGTTTGTCAATTGTTTATTTGCCATTAGTAGTTAAGTGAAGATCACTCAAAACAGTCTTTTTGCAAAAACTGTTGGAATAAATTCAACTGACTGCTGTTTACAGAGGAATCATACTGAATGATAAGAGTATAATTAGTCATTTAACTAGATGGTAATTTGGGGAAACAGCATGGCGGGTTTTCCATGAAAATATCTGAATACAGGAGAAAATGGCTTTACATAATGTGGTTATAAATATACTGGTTGCTTAAAAGTTTTAGTGATGTAAAGGTAAGGCATTTTCTCAGCATAAAACACTGTAGCAAGACAAAAACATCTCAAATACTTCAGTCATGGTAATTACCAACTATTATCTACACTTTTCTCTGTGAGCGTTATTTTGGTTTGTCATGTAAATCAATGATGTTTCATGTTTCGTTGTTGCTTTTTTTTTATATACACTATCATAACCGTTATGAAACCAAAACATTTAAGCAATGATGTAACAGAAATGCATTAACTTTAGAAGGCTAAGTAGGTTACTTTCAGTAAAGTGGTTTGCCTCCATGATGTGGGTCATTTAACAATTATGCCAGACCTCAGAAAGATAATTAACTGTAATTATCCTGATACATATGAGCTGAAGGGCTGCTGTTACAATTTTTGCTTGACTGTGTCACTGAAGACACCATACACCATTAATGTGGCATAGTGACATTTAGCACTACTACTTTGGGAAGTAAAACTGGTCCCATTCCTGTTTTGTTGTTGCTGCTGGCACACATTCGAAGTAGAATATTAAACATTATTTAAATGTACCTTTCAAAAGACCTTCCACTAGCTGGTTATTTTCTTAGATAGAGTCTAGTCTGGATGTCTTATAATAGCATGCTAGCTATCTGATTAGAAACTTGCTCCAGATCACACTGGCAACAGACCTCCGGCTGTGTTTGGCTTAAACTCATCTTATCCTGCTCTATCTTATGTGTTGATGGCAGGTGTGGAAAAGGGTCACAGGGGCCGCAGGTTGACGTCTGGTTGATTGGGTTGTTGGTGAGGAGAAGCTGTGAGACTCAGGTGGAAAGGTGAGGTTGAGTTAAAGGTAATGATTCCCTCTGGACAGAACATGCATTCGGGGCTACTAAGATATGTGCAGTCATTCCTCACAGTGACAGACGCACACTGTGCCTTTGCCCTCTGCCTGAAGAGGTCTGCATCATGAAGCCTATGAGGCATACACAGGTAAACATACAGAGTTTTCAGAGCAGCTGAGGGGTTTAGCCATGACATACATGTCTTGCCTAGCAGTGACGAGAAAAGCTGCTGTCATATCTTCTGACAAACAGGATTATCTGGACACCACTGGTGGAATTACACATTTTTATTGAATTTGTAACTACAAATATATCTTCTCTTTCACTTTTACATATATTAAAGCATAGTTATTGTTTAACAAAGTAAAAATTGACCAGCAGTGACCAAACTATTGCATAGAACAATTTATCTGCACAACAGTTGAGTTATATACTCTCATACAAAAGATGGATCTTCAAGCAAGGGTGTAGAATTAGCATGGACATGTTCCCACCAATATACAGCAATTATTGAATTACCCCCACCAATAATTTTACTCCTTCCAAAAAACTCAGATTTGTCAACATCTCATTAGCCAAGAGATGCAGACAGGGTTAAATCCCATTGTCTACGCAAGTCCTACCTCCCCATAACACATATGGCCAGAGTGATTGGTTGTGCCATTCCCTGCTGTCAATTAACACTATGTAGCTTCACTGAGTTGTTAGTAAACTTTCCAGTCATATGTGAGACTTACTGTGCATCTCAGTGACACATGGGTGTCAAAAGCAAGTGAGGATGGCAGCAAGAAAGAAGGAGGTGAACATAAGAAGCTATTTTTCAAAGAAACATGTAAGTCACCTAAAATCAAGTTCACTAATGAAATGAGTCCATCATAATAACGTCAAGGGCAATTATAGGCTTTGGTGCACAGCATACAGCAGGCTAAAATCATCTGTAGCCACCTGTGTCAAGAGCAAATTTACACCCTTCACTTCAAGAGTTCTTTAGTACAGAAAATGGTTCTACATAGAACCCTGAACACTCAAAGAACCCTTCCTGTGGATAAAGGCTTCTTTCAATTGTTCGAAAGGGTTCTTCAGATTGATGAGGAAAGTGTAGATAGTTCTATATAGAACTTTTTTGAAAAGAGTTCTATATAGCACCAAAAAGGGTTCTGCTGTAATTACAATGTCAAGCTTGTAACAATAGAAGAACCCTTTTTGGTGTTATATAGAACCATTTTCAAAAGGCTTCTGTATAGAACCATCTACGTCACTTTCCTCATCAATCTGAAGAACTAGGGTTTCATCAATCTTCATCAATCTGAAGAACAAAAAGTAGGGTTTCCAGACATTCCTGTTTATGGGGACAATCCCTGGTTTTGGGGTATTGTCACTAGATGGAGCTGTCCCTGTAAATGTCTCCCGTTTTTAACTGTGAATTAAAATGTGAAAGCCCTAAAAAAGAGCTGGCAGCAGAGCAGACAGGCAGGCATCTTGCATTGTGTTTGAGCCAACAGATGGAGCTGCTGCTGCTACCTACTATCCACTTCCACCACTTGTTCACCTTTTTTAGAAGATACTGCTTTGTAAAATTCAGCCTGAAGCTATTAAGTGTAAAGTGAGTTCACAGCATCACCACAAATGTCTTTTCAAGGCTGTTTGAGATAAATTCAGTCAGTTTCCACAACCATCCCAATATTATTTACCACAAACTGCAAGATACCAGGCCTCTATGAAAAAAAATCAGTAACGGTTTAATAAGCATTCAAATCAGCAGACTAATAGTTAATGAAAACTGTCAATAGTTGCAGGCAAATGTGTATAGATAGAAAGTACAGTATGTATCATTTAACTACCAGAAGTCTAGTTCAGAAATAAAATAAGTAAAAACAATATTAAAACTAAATATTAGACATTTCTAGAATATGTTGTATATCAGTAATTTCAGCTGTTCCTAAAACCACTGACTGACTCTTCAGACAACAGATCCAAGGATGCTGATTGGCTAAATTTTTGTTGCTATGCGCGTATCTTGTCTGAGCAGGTCAGTAATTGGACGCTGCTTCTCTGACTGGACGATATTTCTGTTACTGCAGAAGAGAGAAAGAATGAACCAGGAAGTTAAGTGGCCTCAGTGTATTTTATATATATGTTACTATGCACGCTTAACACATACATACTTAAAATATGTAGATATTGATTATTTTTTAAAATAAAAAAACTATTTCCACCATTGAGGGAGGGCACTCTAGCACCCTCGATTAACCAGCTGCCACTGACACCAACATCAACATCATCATCAAGGACACAAAATCAATTCTGCCAAGAAGTCAATACAGCTCCACAAAGACATGTAGAAGAAAAACCTCCAGCATTTTCTAATCCATATGAGCTACAGACTCCACCCTTGGGGTGCACCTCATGCATGTAAAGAATGCAGAAGCACCAGAAGGTAATACAGTGCGAGAGACCTTTGCTTTTAGTGGCCTGTAGGCTCTTATTCACATCGCTATATTATTTAGCCAGGCAGGATTTTATTTTTTAGAGCACTGACCGCTGAGCTGTTTGAAGAGGGTCTCAATTTCCCCTGGCTTAATGAGGGGAGTAGAAGGGGCCAGTGTACAGAGCTTCACTCCAACATGCTGCTCTGTTGTTCTGCCCATGATGAGGCCATGGCTCTCTAGAGGACAAACAATGTGTGGGCAGCTTGTTTTGTACTATTCTACGTCATAATATTAATATTTTACACCATTCTCACAGAGCATTCTCTGAGCTTTGAAACAGTAGTGATCTATTTCTTTCTGAAATCAGGTCTTTATTTTAAAAAACGTGTTTTATCAGGCTGCAGACTGTAGGTTGAAAATTTAATTCCCCAACTGCTTCCAGGGACTTCAGTTCTCACAGGTAAGGAGCAACCTTGGAAAATGTGTAATACCCTGACTGTATGAGCTCTTTAGCATATCTGTAGTGCACTATTTTGCTTTGGGGGTCTCATTCTTTGTATGATTTTCCCCAATAAGGTGAAGCTAAATAGAAAACTAATGTTTTACAACCAAAATAAACAATGATATATATATATCTATATATATATATATAAATAAATCAGCATTCTCATAAACTATAATTAACAATAACTGTCAGAACAAAACACTGTATCTCCAGAATGATGACTTTTCAGGGGAAGGGAAAAAAAACTTAACTGTTAAATGAAGTATATGCAAGAAGACACATTTTGAACCAGTTCTATTGTTCCAGTGTTCCTCAATATAAAGTACAGCAGTCATTATTTAATTGTCAAAAACACTAAAAAAATGACAAAATGAAGATATCGTACGGCACAGTGGCTTAGTGGTTAGCACATTCGCCTCTCAGCATTGAGGTCTTGGGTTCAAGTCCCCTTCTGGGTGGAGTTTCCATGTTCTCCTCGTGTCTGCGTGGGTTTCCTCCCACAGTCCAAAAACATGGTCAGGTGAATTGGATACTCTAAAATTACCCTGGTGTGTATGAATATATGTTTGCCCAGATATGGTTGGCACTCTGTCCTGGGTGATCCCCCTAGTGCTTGATGCAGTCCTCCAGGTGGACGGTTGCTTCCTGTTGAGAGTACGCTGTGCATGACTAGATGCCACTTCTTGCCGGTGTGTGTGGTTGAGTTTGTTGATTGTAAAGCATCCTTGGGTTTGAGAAAGGCGCTGTACATGTATAAGTAATAATAATAATAATATCCTCACTGTCATGACTGTATATCAGCATCTCTGTTGTGCCTGATCCACTTTTACCAGTACAACACACACTAACACACCACCACCACATCAGTGTCACTGAGAATGAGCCACCTCCCAAATAATACCTGCTCTGGTCCCATTGGTGTTGATCACTTGAAAGCAGGGTGACAAAAAATATCCATCACTGCAGATCACTGGAGAAGTGGGGGCTAACAAAGTATACAGAGAAACAGATGGACAACTGTCTAAGCGTAGAACTACAAAGTGCACATATACAGTATGTGGAGTCAATAAAATGAACAATGAGAATGGATACAATGAGGTGGTTTTACTGTTATGGCTGACTAGTGTATAGCTTGGTAAATGGCCTTTTCAGCACACCTTATATGTTAGTAAGAAAATGTCAGAGGTCACATTCTGGATGCTTCACAACTACAAACGTTTGAAAGCATAAATGATGTCAGATGCTCATCAAGTGCAGCCACTATTTGTGACCCTGATACCCATTCTGCATCACAAACACTTTTATCATCATTGACGCATGTGTTTCCTTCTGAATGAGTTTGTCTGGCTGTGCTGTCACTGTGATGCAAATGGCCACTCCATCGAGAAGTGACTCACGCATAAATAAAGCATGTCAACATTCCACATTTTGTACCCATTTGATTACAGTATTCTAACATAATAACATCTTATGTTTACATTTAAGGCATTTAAGTGACATGGATGGGGCAGCCATGACCTGGTGGTTAGAGAGCCGGTCTTGTGACTGGGAGGTTGTTGGTTCGATCTCCGGGCAGGGCATATCTGAACAAGACACTTAACCCCCAACTGCTCCCTGGGAGCTGTGGATAGGGACTGCCCACTGCTTTGGGCATGTGTTCTCACTGCCCCCTAATGTGTTCATTAGAGTGGGTGGTAGATAGTTTAATTGCGGAGGTGAAATTATTTGTGTGCAAGCAAATTGGCCAATGATTGTGCACTTTGTGACTTGATTAGCAGACACTCATATCCAGAGCGACTTACAAAGGTGCTTTGCTGTTTACCCTGGAAGGATCCCTAGAGAGTTAGTACTGGATAGAATCCAGACTATACCTCAAGCTTAGATGCTGCCAAATGCAGAAGTCCGTATGAACAATATGCACATTACTCAACATACAATGTTTGAATACCAAATCAATAAAGACATGAGTACAATCATAATCATCATTTGAAAACAACAAGAGACTCTGCTTTTTTGGATACCAAGGGAAAGTTAATTCCCCCATTTTGGTGCAAGCGCAGAGAAAAGTATTGATGCTTGTCTTTCATGCCTCTTGAAGAATGTTGGGTCAAGCTAAGCCATGCTTGAAGCTCGAGGGGCTCTTGGTACAGATCGGGTTTTGACCATTGCCATCAACAAAAGAGGAGCTGGTCCATTCTTGGCTTTGTAAACACATCCGTGTTTTGACTCTGATATAGGCAGCCAGTAAAAGAGCACAGCAGAGGAGCTACATGACTAAACTTCAGAACATTGAAAAAGAGCCGTGCCGCCACATTGTAGATCAGTTGCAGGGGCCTGATGGCATGCATAGGGAGACCAGCCAGGAGGGAGTTGTAGTAGTCAGGTCCAAATATGAAGAGGGACTGAACAAGTACCTGAGTGCCCTGTCTGTAGAGACAAGGTCAAATTTGCCAGATGAGTCAGATATGCAACATGTCAAAAAATAATAGTTGGTCATACACAGTTATCTTAAATATTTATTTACATGATTGAGCTGCACATAAAACACCTTTTATTGAATGCTGTAAAATTAGTAAGAGTAGCTAACTCGAACTAATACAATTAGGCATTTTTTTCCATGCAATACAGCTCCAGAATAAAAAAAAAAAAACAATTAGCTGAATTTTACTAATTGTGTTTGGGATGATGGATAGTAACGTAAACATGGCAAAAGTTAGATTTTTAATTGATTTGGCCAATGATTCCATACGATTTATATGGTTATATAATCAGTGCTTTTTGTACTTGTGAGTTAATATGCCTCTGTTATGGAGTAGATTAGCTGGGATTGTTTTGAAATTATGTAATGGGGTCTATTGAGATCTTTGCTGTCACAGCAGTGTGACAGGCTAAATATAAGGTAGCATGGCATGTTAGCCTCTGCTCTCATCTCCCATCTGTGCTGAATAGGCCAGAGTTACAGACAAGCTACATAATTAAGTCAGTCAATTCTCACCCCAAAGGTACAGCAGCATAATGGGTCCTTGAGCGACAGCCATATTCATCAAAGCTAAAATGCACTATTGTGGCCTCTTATTATCTTTGCAATGATGGTCAAAATCAAAGCTGTAAAGGCAAATGCAGTGGAAAACAGTTGGACATTTGCTTATATCTGTGTGTGTTATAACAGCAAATCACTGAATACACTTGATTCAAATGTGTACATCATTTCATATTTTCCCTTATTTTATTCACATGAATAATATACTGTATATTACATCTACACAATTATTGTCAAAGTAAGTAAACTGAAAGGCAAAATAGTTTTAATACAGTTTAAGTTTTGAAAGTGATTTTTTAATGTGTTTGTGTTTGGTATCTACCTATTTGTTGAATCTCCCTGTCACTTGTAATGTCTCTCACTTTAGGAGTGTTCAGACTAACACAGGCCTCCTCACTTGTATGTGAAGTCAAGCTCCACCTCTTTTCCCAACTGCTGCTGATACATTGCCACCAGGCGGCCAACACACTCAGAGGGAAACACAGGATCCCCAGTTCTGATGGATTACCTGGCAGATGCCTTAGCCAGTTGACATTACTTAGTAGTGCTGGGGATAGAGTGACACTGTTGTAGTATGTGCAGAATGTGGTTTGGCATCAACTGAAATACAGTGAATGTCAGCATATGCAGCTCCAAAACAAATATATACATTAATGGCACTAATGGTGTCTTCACAGATATGTAAGTCACCAATGTTGTGTGCATTAGTGCACCTCCATACATCACAGAAGCTAGCTTTTGAATTTGAATAATGCTGATAAACTGAATGGTCCTTCTCTTTAGCCTTCTCACATTTGGATTTGTCTGGCTACAGGACACTTTTCCATTTCACCTCAATCCATAAAT
Organism: Crenuchus spilurus; assembly: GCA_036984385.1. NCBI lineage: Eukaryota > Metazoa > Chordata > Actinopteri > Characiformes > Crenuchidae > Crenuchus > Crenuchus spilurus. Next base: position 36,261 of record BRDA01001788.1, read on the forward strand.
TTGTGCCCAGAGAAGGGGACTGCATTTCTGGATAAGGTCTATATATGGTTCAATCTTTGCATGGTAGAGTTTTAACTTGTATTTGTGGATGCAGCGATGAACTTTGTTCACAGAGAACACAGCTTATAGAAGCTTATAGAAGTGCTCCTAAGCATATACAACAATTTCTACTATAGAATCATGTCTGTTTTTAATCTGAAGATCATGGCCATCCAGTATTGATCTTTGTCCTTGGCCCTTGCATACAGAGGTTTCTTTAGATTCTCTGAATCTTTTAATGATAATATGCAACATAGATGGTATATTCAACAAAGATACTGTTGCTGGTTATTTTTTTTGCCTTAAACAACTTGAGCAGTCTTTTGATGCCCATCTCAACTTTGTATTAAATGTGCTTCTGACACCACATTAAAAATGGGAATATACATTTGAGTTCAATTAAATATACAGTTTAATTGTTTTGCATAGTATCCCAACTTTTTGGAATACATGGTTGTATGATATAGTTTATTCATTTGGACACGTATATATTTGCATTAAATAAATTCAGTGCATCACTTTTCAGTATAGTGTACTTTCTATAGCACACCTGTAAACATACGGTTTCTGACCTCATAGGGTTTTTATCTTAATACACATTCGTTGGTTTCCTTTCGGTTACTTGGTAACTGAAGATAAGATCAGATGCAGGCAAAGAAACAGTGTAGCTATACAAATTCCTGGAAAATCATATAACGAGAGTAATATAAGTATATGCATAAGCATGCCTGTCATTAAATGTCATTATTTCTTGTGACTGACTATACAATTGGTAACATTCACATATGCACATCAGAAAAAAGTTCTTCTGCAACCAATCATGTTTATATTTAATCACATATTAAAATTCAATGTGAAAACATGCTGTCAAATATGAATGTCATCGTGACACCGGGCATTTAGATGTAGAATACATTTCCGTGCAATTGTAGAGCTCAATTTGTCTACAACAGTTAACACAGCTGGCGTAGCATCTGTCTGGACAAGACTGCAGCTGGACTCCTGGTCAGGTGTATAATAGAATACACGACAAGGTCAGTCACATCATCTTCACAAACTAACACAATCTGACAGCCTGGTTTTCACTTCCTCTGTAATCACCATCTCTGGCAAAGGAAGGTGCCGATCCAATTACACTGACTTTGTGTGGATTATAATGGATTGTAATAATGGAAATGTTTGATTTTCTGCCCAGAATATATTGAAATATTTTTAAAATGTATTGTTTTTATTGTTAATGTAATAAAAGGGCCAAAAATTCTTCTGAGCTATGCTATAGAACAAGGGGGTGAAGTCTTACCTGTGATAGGCAACAAGTAACATGAAAGCAAGTAAAAGCAAGTGTTGTTACCGACAAGCTAGATGTTATTGATAGGAGTCATAGCATTTTTCCTCTCAAAATGAACTTCATGGACAGTGTTATAGATTTAACCAACTACTACATCTGCAAGTTGATTCATTTCAATGATATCATATGAAGAAATGCCAATCATTTCAAGTTGTCCAGAAGGAATTCCCACCTAAATAAATTTTATTTTGTTATTGTAAGTGAGAGGTCTGAAATTTTGCTTTACAAGTGCTATTTGAATGTGGGACCAATTGGTTAATAAAATCAAATCAGGCTCCCACTTGTTTGAAATGAAAATCTGCAGCCACACATGCCCTTTGCAGAGAAGACTTCGCTCACATGCAATTTAACCCCCCCTCAACACCCACAAATGTTTACCCACAAAAAAACAAAACAAAAAACAAACCAAAAAATCCCACTAAATGTCCAAAGACTTCAAATAACCACTCATGAATTCTCTTAATCCTGGTCACAGTTACAGTGAATCCTTTACTCCTTCACCAGACACAGGGCTTTACACTATCTTACCCATACCAAGGACCAGCACTAATCCATCGCTGGGCACACACACACCAGGACAATTTAAGAGTAGCCAGTTCACCCAACCTCCATACTTTTGGACTGTGGGAGGAAAGCAGACACCCCAGAGGAAATCCATGCAGACATGGTGAGAACATGGAAACTCCACTGAGATAGGGATTTGAAGCCAGTGCTCAGAGGCTAACATGCTAACCATCAAGCCAGCAATTCAATAAAAAATATGTTTAAAAACACACTCAAATGAGCATATGTCTAAGCCAACAATCATTTTCTAATCTTTATTTTTAATAATGCCTGTAGCTTTATGGAAGTTTGGGGGAACCCCCTACAACCACATTCTCTTTTGATTTTCTAAGTGAAAATAAAAAATAAAATAAAAATAAAAAATAAATTAAATAAATAAAAATAAATAAATAAAAATAAAACCTGACTTCTGCAAAGAACAAACTTCTGAACATCTTAATGTACACTTATTCTTTATTTCCTGAATTAACATTCTGGAAAATATTAAAAGATAAGATGTGGCTCGTGCAAAGATTATGGCAAAAGTTTGATTTGTTTGCTGTAGAGGCAAATCTACATGTTATTTATTTTCAGTTATAAAGTGTAATTTCACAAGGGGTGTCCAAATATTTGCATAAAACTATAATTAGTTCCTCTAGTCACACTGTATATTCAGGGTATTGTTTTTTAATCAACACTGAGCTTACAATATATTAACACTGAGATGCCTCAACAGCACAATTTAGCCTTATGTTACAACAACTAGTGCAGTATTGAAACAACAGGATTTTGTACTTAAATATATACTGAGTATATACACTACTCTCCAAAAGTATTGGAACAATGACAATGTTTTTAAATCAACACAAGAGAACTATATAGGACATGTAATTAGCCAAAGGGTGACACAGCAGGGGTAGTGATAACAATAGACAGGTGTAACACATTACCAGATGGGACTAAGTGAGTGAGCCAGGAACAATGTGACAGTCCACAGAATGACATGTAGGCACAAAGACAGAGACCACATGATAAGGGCAGTGAGCATACATGGCAAGGACGGGGTGTGACAGTAATATTGAAACAACAGGATTTTGTGCTTAAACATATATTGAGTATATACACTCCTCTCCAAAAGTATTGGAAAAGTGAGACAAATCCTGTTATTTTTGTTGTAGACTGAAAACATTTGCGTTTGACATTAAAAGATGAATATGAGACAAAAGATCAACATTTCATCTGAAATTTACATCTGGATCTGATGCACAGTTCAGAAGATAGCACCTTTTGTCTGAACCCATCCATTTTACATGTGAGCAAAAGTACTGGTATTCCAACAACAAAGGGCACTGAATGTCTACACTCAGTTTCAGATTTGGGTTTTGTCTGTGCAGGCTGTGCATTTATAGTTTGAAGAGTAATGAACATGAAAACCAGAGAGCTGTCTGTGGGTGAAAAACAAGCAACTGTGAAACTGAGGGAAGATGGAAAATCAATGAGAGCCTCTGCACAAATATTGGCCACAGCCAGTACAACCATTTAGACTGTCCTGAAGAAGAAAGTCATCACTACAAAGTAACAGATGTCCAACAGGTAGACCAAGGAAAACAACAGCAGTTATTGATTGAAACATTGTAAGTGCTGTAAAAAGACTCTAAAACAATTGTTAGTGACATCAGCAACCTCCAGAGAACAGGAGTTAAGGTATCACAATCTACTGTTCCCAGAAGACTTCATGAACAAAAGTACAGAGGCTTCACCAGAAGATGAAATCCACTAATTAACCATGCAAAGAGGGTTGTGAATATAATGCAGTTGCATTCTGGATTCATAAAAGAGTTGCTACATGCCTAAAATCCTACAACCCAGAAAACCCAGTGAGTAGCAGAGTCACATCAGCCACATTGGCGCAAAACCAAAAAATTGGACTCTTATTCAGTGTTATGCACCATCTGTGGACTAATAAGAAATTGAGCAGTTCTACAAGAAATTTGAACACATTCTTGTGGAGACTCCCAAGCAGAACATACTTGTCATCACTGGTGATTTCAATGCCAGTGTCAGAGAAAAAGCAGCAGAACGTGAAGTGCTTGGGAAATAAGGTCATGGTACGAGAAATGATAGAGGTCAGGCATTGGTAAACTTTTGTGATGAACATGGGTTGTTCATCAGCAACACACTCTTCCGTCTACACAACAGGCACAGATACACATGGAAGAGCCCAAATCTAAAGACCAGAGCTCAGACTGACTAAATCCTGATTAACAAGCAGTGGAAACAGTCAATCAATAATGTGTCTCAGTGCAGACTGTGACTCTGATCACAATCTCGTGACATTGACATTGACGATGAGGTTCAAAAGGAAACAAGTGAGGAAGCCAATTCAAATTGACCTTTGGTACTCCAGTTCAAGCTGCAGTACCAAGTGGAGGTGCCAACAGATTTGAACATGAACTGTGGCAGCAAATGTAGGATGTCATTCTGGAAGCTGCTAAGAAGATGGTACAGAAGAAACACATCAAATGCAAGAAGTTGATTTCCAGTGAAACCTTTGAGTAGATTAAGAAAAGACAAAAACAAAGTCTTGCAATGATTACAAGAAACTACAAAGTGAAGTACAGAAGAGGCTCAGAACAGATAAGCAAGCTGATTTGAACTCACTGTGCAGTGAGCTGGAAGGAAATACAAAGAAAGTTAACAGCAGACCTGTATTGCAGATAGTAAAGAAGCTCACCAACCCATCAAGGACAAAGATGGCATGAAACTTGTGGAACCAAAGAAGGTGTGCCAAGGATGGAAAAACTATTGTGAGGAACTATACAGTGGTGTAGAAGATAACATTCAGATTGATGTTCAAGAAAATGAACCACCACCACTGAAGGAAGAAATCAAGCGTGCTATGTTAGAACTGGTTACACAAAAGGCATCCGGTCCAAATGACAGAGCAGTTGAACTGTTCAGGTTTGGTAGAGAGACTATATTGAATAAGCCCCATATGGTATGTATGGAAGTTTGAGAAACTGGAATCTGGCCAGAAAAATTGACACAATCAGTCTTCATCCCACTGCTCAAGAAAAAAGACTTGCTCCAATGCAGGAACTACAGGACCATTGAACTGGTCTAACATGCTAGCAAGATCTTGTTGAGAGTGATCTTAAGATGCAGTCTAAGCTGGAAGAAAAGATTGCCCAAGAACAAGCTGGATTTAGACCAAGATGAGGCACTCAGGATCAGATCAAAAATGTCTGGATCATCTTGAAGAAAGCGAAAGAAAGGAACCATGAACTGTATTTCTGTTTTATTGACTTCATAAAGCATTTGACATGGTACAGCATGACCCACTGTGGATAACCACGATGGAGATGGGATTGAATAAAGGCAAAGGTCAATTTCCTTTGTATACTGTGGTGAAACACTTTTCTTCCTTAAATATATGTCTATCACATGTTTCAGTGTTTAATGAAGAATCCTAGTAGTTTATCTGTAATGGCAATGCTAATTTTGCCCTGTGCTTCTGTGAAAGCTGCTATAATTTGCTGTTACTATGCTCATGCCAAGCTATTGGCACAGTTGATACTACTTACAGGGAAAAAAGAAATGAGAAAAACTTTAACCAAATTAATTATAATGTACAGGGGTTAGACAATGAAACTGAAACACCTGGTTTTAGACCACAATAATTTATTAGTATGGTGTAGGGCCTCCTTTTGCGGCCAAAACAGCATCAATTCGTCTTGGGAATGACATATACAAGTCAGACATATACAAGACATATGCACAGTGGTCAGAGGGATTTTAAGCCATTCTTCTTGCAGGATAGTGGTCAGGTCACTACGTGATGCTGGTGGAGGAAACTGTTTCCTGACTCGCTCCTCCAAAACACCCCAAAGTGGCTCAATAATATTTAGACACAAAGACTTGCTGTCTTGGTCACAGATGCACCAGCAAGACGTGCAGCAACAATTTGTCCTCTTTTGAACTCTGGTATGTCACCATAATGTTGTGTGCATTGTAATATACTATATAACTGTGCTCTTACCTGCTAACTGAACCTTCACACTCTGCTCTTACTGGTGCAATGTGACATTAATGAAGATTGGCCATGAAACCTCCCACACTAAAATGACAGCTGTTTCAGTTTCATTGTCTATTATTTGACATTACATCCCCAATCACAATATGACCATTATTGTCAGTGTTTTGCCTTCATCTCTCGAATTTACAACTATTCAAAACAAATTACCTACTCAGAAGTTTAGTTAACTTGAATGTTTACAAACATTCTATTTTAGTCTATACTAAATATACTATACAAGATGCCAGACTAAGAATCCATCTATGAAATCTGCCTCCAACTGTGGGGATTCCACAAATAAGACCCTTTAAAGACCAGTTCAGATCAGGTTGCACAGAGATACAGCTTTTAATGCTTTGCATGAAATTCTGAACTCAGTTCCTATTTATTAAATCTGGCTGCATTTGTAGTAATTTTATAACTGTGGCATTAGTCACTATTTTAATACCATATTATGTTTCAACAATTTGATGACCATCTCTCATTAAAGCAACTGACTGGGCTTTTTCAGCTATTAAATATAATTTAACAGGGATAAAATGACCAAGAATCCAACTATAGAGGTAAATGCACAGCCTGTGAGCATAAGCCTTGTGTAATTCATCCATTCATCCATTATCTTCAGCTTAATCCTGATCAGGGTCACAGTTAGTCATTACTCTCTCACCAGGCACAGGGCAGGAACATTACACATTAACCTAACTAAGCCCAGGACAGGGCACCAATCCATTGCTGGGCGCACACATATACACATATACACATTATTATGAGAGGCAAACATGCTAACCACCAAGCTACTGTCCCTTCAAGTTTTAATAAATAAGAATTGTATACAAAAAAGTGTATGTACAAAAACACACTCAAATGAGCATATGTGTAAGCCAACAATCATTTTATAATCTTTATTTTTAACAATGCATGTATAGATTTATGGAAGTTTGGGGGAACCCCCTACAACCACGTTTTTTTTTTTTACCAAGTGAAAATAAATGAACCCGACTTCTGCAAAGAACAAATTTCTAAACATCTTAATGTACACTTATTCTTTATTTCCTGAATTAACATTCTGGAAAAAACTAAAACATAAGATGTGGCTCGTGCAAAGGTTATGGCAAAAGATTGATTTGTTTGCTGTAGAGGCAAATCTACATTATTTTCTCTCATAAAGTGTAATTTCACCAGGGGTGTCCAAATATTTGCATAAACCTGTAATTAGTTCCTCTAGTCACACTGCATATTCAGGGTATTGTTTTTTTAATCAACTCTGAGCTTACAATATATCAACACTGAGATGCCTCAACAGCACAATATAACCTGTTTTTGTCACAACTACTAGTGCAGTATTGAAACAACAGGATTTTGTACTTAAATATATACTGAGTATATACACTCCTCTCCAAAAGTATTGGAACAATGACACCAAGCCCTTTTTTGCTGCAGACTGGAAACATTGGCATTTGACATTAAAAGATAGATTAAAAGGAAGTACATATGGTTTAAACAATATACTTTAAGAAGAAAAATACAGTCATACCCCCTTCCCCTTGCCACTTCACAAATGGAATAATCCACTCTCTCTCATCCCCCTCCACCACCTCTCTTACATTCAAGCGCACAGACACTGAGTTCAGTGAGTTCAGTAAGTGACGTTAGTTCATCACTCTGTATGTTAGTAATGTTAGGTGGGGTTTAGATACATATCTGACTGTTTTATAAAAGGCTAATGTTGCACTTTGCTGTTTGTCAGTCAGGCTCTGTTCACTGTGTGAACTGGAGAGAGAGGACAGCTAATGTTCCACTGACAGAGCCAAGCTAGACTAGTACTGTCTGGATGTGTATTAACTTATTAACATGATAAAATAACCATGAAAGAACTGAATACATGATGAAAAATGATGCCCACTGAAATCCTAGTGTGGGTTTGTAATAATAATAATAATAATAATAATAATAATAATAATAATAATAATATAATAAGTTCAACTTATATACCACCTTTCTCAAACCCAAGGACGCTTAAATATGTGTGTGTGTGTGTGTGTGTGTGTGTCTGTGTGTGTCCACCAGTCATTCATGGATATTTGATTGTTTTTCAAGAAATAAAACAGCCAGGTTCAGGTGAGAGAGAAAGGTGAAAACAATGTGGCTTCATTGCCCACAATAGGGTGATTAGATACCCTAAAAAAATGAGTACGGTAGTTCTAAGTGCTGAAATAATTTGAAGATTGATTTAGTTGATGATTTAGTTATTATATATATATATATATATATATATATATATATATATATATATATATATATATATATATATATATATATATATAGTTACCTAAATTATGGAATGACATTTCAATACATATTAGACAGACCTCATCACTGTCCGTTTTTAAAGCTCATCTTAAAACCCATTTTTATTCCTTGGCTTTTAACCCAGCATGAGACTTTTATTTTATTTTATTACTATTTTAGTAGTTTTTATGGTTTTTTTCTATTTCTATTACTGTTATTGGTGCTTTGCATTTTACAGTTTTTTTTACTTTGTGTGTTTTTCCCTTGTTTCTGTTTTTGATAGTTTTTTAGATTTTGGTTCTGTTTCCTCTGTGCAGCCCTTTGGCTCAGCTGACTTGGCTTTTAAAGTGCTATATAAATAAAGTTGAGTTGAGTTATAGAAAAGCTCATATGATCAGGTTAAAGTATAGTTGGCTGAAGTGAAATTACCTATAAATGCAGTGATTTCTGTTTTTAACAATTTATATTAATGTGTAGCTGCTACTGTGGAGAAAAAAAATCTAAAAAATGTGTTTGTGTGTCCAGCAGTGTTATTACCATCAAATCAGCTGATAAGATATTTTACATGAAAGTAACACACTTGCCACCTGTGTTATAGTTTGTGTCCAGCATATCCTCCGAATCTGTAATTGATCTTCATAATATTGATATAAGATTATTAGAACTATTGTCTGATCTTGAATCTGACTAACCCATAGCAGAACAATATTCTATGAAAAAAATGCTATAAATTGATACTAATCTATTTATTTGTATAATTTTAGATTAAAATACCTATTTGTTTATTATATTTGCCAATTGACTGGCAGCACAAAGAAAGAGAAAAAAATAGAGAGAGGGGAGAAAGAGGAGGATGGATAGCAAGAAGCAGGTGAGAAAGTTGACAGTTAATGTTAGTGAAGACCACATTAGTGATAATGCCAGGAAAGCTTTTGTTTATCTGCATGTATTGCAGTTGAGTCAACAATGATTTCAAATGTTTGATTGATGTGTAGTCTGCAGGGCTGCTAGGCTCACTTGGCTCACCCCTAAAGCTCTGTTCCTAAAATCGCCCCTGGTTAGAGGAGTAACCAACATGAAAACAAGGGAGCTGCTTATGGGTGAAAAACAAGCAATTGTGAAGCTGAGAGAAGATGGAAAATCAGTTGGAGCCATTGCCAATATTGGCCACAGTCATTACACCTGGTTGGATTGTCCAGAAGAAGAAAATGGTCACTGGTGTTCTAAGTAACAGATGTCCAATAGGACAACCAAGGAAAACAAAAGCAGTTGATGACAGTAATAGGTGATGTTTTTCTTTTCCCACCTGGGCCCTCGTACTGTGCCCCACTTAAAGCGCAGTACGGGGGTTGAGGTTTTTTTTTATCTTTTTATCACCTCCCTTCCATCCCCATTGTGTTCCACTGTTTCTCTTCTGACTGATGATAATTTCACTGTATTTGTACTTGTATCTGTGCACTGACAATACATTGATTCTGATTCTAACATTTTAAGTGCTGTAAAGAAAGACCCTTAAATGACTGATAGTCACATCAGAAACAAACTTCCAGAGGGCAGGAGTGAATGTATCACAGTCTACTATTCATTAACAAAAGTACAGCTATTAGAACTATAAACAAATGATCTAGGCAGACATATAGTTAACTTGAATGTTTACAAACATTCTAATTTAGTCTGTATTTTTTATTCTGTGCACAAGATGTCAGACTAAGAATCTATCTATCTGCCTCTGATGGTGGGGATTTCACAAATAAGACCCTTTTAAGATCACATTATGCTTCAGTTGCTCTATGAGCACCTCTTATCAAAGCATAATTTTATCTCAAGGTTTTTCTCCGCCATCAAGTACACATCCTCATACATAACATAGCCTTAATTCCATGACCTTACTCCCACTCAAATAAATGCCATTGAATCAAAACACAATTGTAAATAAAATCACGATGTGAAGTAGCTGAGGATGCACAGAGATACAGCTCTTATGCTCTGCCTGTTATTCTGAACTCAGATCCTATTTATTAAATCTGGCTGAATTTGTAGCAATTTTATGATTGTGGCAGTAGTCACTATTTAATAGACCATATTATGTTTCAACAATTTGATGACAAGCTCTCATTGTCAACCATTAAATATAATTTAACAGGAACAAAATGACCAAGAATCCAACTAGAGAGGTAAGTGCACAGTCTGTGAGCATGAGCCTTGTGTAACTGATTTAGCTATATGTAGTTTTATTAAAGTGCCAGAATTGTATATATAAATGTTAAAAATACTTGTTTGTCTTATTCATGAAGATCCTATAACTGTACATTTCACCCCCATCCATATTTCACTATGTAGCTTTCTCATTATAGTTATGATGGATCTTTGCTGCCTCAGACCGTAGTGGATAACCTGTTTTCTTCCCACACATTAGTGTTGTAGTCAAGACTGGTACAATCAAGTCTGAGACAAGACCAAGACTGGTACACATTGGTAGTAGATTTTTTTTTTTCACCATGTAAAAGTAAAAACAAAATAAAAATTAAAAATTAGTTTGAAATTAATTGTACATTTATTATCACTTATTATCCATGATCTATAAATAATTAATAATACATTTTATTTTATATTTAGTAAGATATAACATAAAATAATATAAAGTGTAAATAATAATAATTATTACTATATCATGGTCTATTAGTCAATCTGAGTGCAAATTTGATTTAGGCATGTACAGAAAGGTCTGATTTATTCTGTCTGAACTGATGGTTGAATTGTGGCATAAAATATTTCAGCCCAAATTACTGAATTTTTTTTATTAAATAAATATTTGGAGTATTTATTATACTTCAAATATTATGAATGTATTCTTCTAACTTGACAACTTTATTCTTGAAATATTGTATGTCAGATGTGTGTGTCACTCTAAAATGTTTCATTAATGTTAGAAATTGTGATAAGAAAATCATTCAATTGTATTAGTAGCACTGTTTCTTATAGTGTAATGTTAGTTTTTCACTTAACAATGTCTTGTTTTCCAGAAATTGTTAGCTATTCGGTAGGCTTGTTAGTTAAAGTAAATTACATAAAGTAGTTTCTGTATTAGGTATGATAACACACAAACTTCGATTATTATTTACCCTGCTTTCATACAATTTGACTATCAACTTTTTAATGACAAAAACCGAGATTCTACTCTATTTTCAAAAATCGTACATACACAGGATTTTTATTTTAAAGAAAAACAAAATACTTTTAAGCAGTTTCATTGCAAGTTATTTTGCCTCCCCAATGAAGGCTTTTTACTTAAGACAATTGCTCAGCTACCGGTTCAAGTTAATTAATGGACTTTGCCCAGTCAGGGGCTTGTCTGCAGGGCTGCAGCTGGATATTCTTGCAGAGGCCAGTAGAAACAGAGACATTATAAAATGACTTTCCTGTAATTATATGTGGGACCAACGCCCAACAGACATGATAACATTGTAACAATGCTCTGACCTTGTCAGTGTTTTTATATGGTTGATATAGCATTGTGGTGAGATTGTGTGCCTGCTGGGCTGACAGTAGGTGGTCACAACTGTGACATAATATGTTCTCAAGGCTTCTAGTGTTTTGTACTAGACAAGGCCAAAGTAACATAACTGTGTACGAAATATCCCAGTACAGACTCGGCTAGTCTTGACAACAATTTCCAAATCCACGTCACCCTGAGACTGAGACAAGACTGGGTATAAATTAGGTCAAGACCAAGACAAGACTGAGTACAAATTAAATCAAAACTGAGACTCCTCTCTCCTCAATCCTCCATCTCTCCAATCACACTCTTCCCTTACTTGCAAAGAATTTGTCACCTTCTTTGAGGAGATGGTTGATTAGATTTGCCAGTCTTTCTCCTCTGCCTCCACTTCCTCCATCAATGCTCCTCATTGTGCTCATAAACCACTCAACTGTTTTTCTTCTCTTTCCACAGATGATGTACTATAGTTGTTGAGATCCAGAAACCAGCAACCCATACCATTCACACAGCTCTTTTCCATCTCTCCTGACTTTCTAGCAAGCATCTTGTGTTCTTGTCTGGCTCTCATCGGAGGTGGTCGCATTCCTTCTCTCTCCTCACTATGCCTACCCTGCTCGCTTCTTTGTCCTGTCTGCCTGGCTTCACTCCGCACTGACCTGCAAACCCATGGATTGTATTGGATTAAGTGGTCTCCAATAATATTGTCACTGCTCCTCTATGAGGAGTTTGGGCTAGGGAGAGCCTGCATGTCCTGATGGACTGTTTATGACTTTGTGGGTCTAGCGACACTCTCTAAAGGGGATGAGGAACAGAACGCACTATTTGGAATCCTGGTACGGAATTTTGCTGAATTGGCACAAAGCAATATCTTCGTTTACTGAGAAATTAATGTGTTGGGTTTGCTTGTCCAGGCCTATGAGGCGCCCAACTTTGATTCAACCTGTGGGGCAGAACGGACATTGACTGTGATTAACACCTGGCTGGATAATATCCTGATGAGATGATGTTCTGTGAAGAGCTGGACATTAGAGATCCTTTAGCCAAGGGTGACCATGCAAATTCAGGTCTGCTCGCACTAAATTTTATTTTTCCTTATTCGGCCTTGACTGACCGGCTGAAGAATTCTCCCGCAGGAGGGCTAAGTGTTGCTAGGCTCTGTCACCTTATCGTGTTCCTGATAAGGGAGGCAACTGTTTGGGCGCCTGGAAGCTGTTCAAGGCTACACAGCTGCTGTGCTCATCGCGTGTCATTGTGCGGACTGAGAAACACAGACTCGCTGACTGCAGAAGGGCAAACAACCTGTCATCTCCTGCCCCACCCTCCAGCTACCCCAACTCATCACCAACCGCTTCTGATGGCTTATTCCCGGGCGGGGGCATGACGCCCCCTCTGTTGCGAGAGTGCTCTGATGCTGCCGGACTCGTCTGCTGCTGCTGGCCTGTCTCTACCCCCCCCACCTACCCTCCCAGCCCCTCCCCCACCATTTGCTATGTCTTGTCTTTGTGCTTTAGGCATAATAGGTGATGTTTTTCTTTTCCCACCTGGGCCCTTGCACTGCGCCCCACTTAGAGTACAATGCGGGGGTTGAGGGGGGTTTTATTTTTTTATCACCTCCCCTCCCTCCCCATTGTGTTCCACTGTTTCTCTTCTGACTGATGATAATTTCGCTGTACTTGTAATTGTACCTGTGCACTGACAATAAATTTATTCTGATTCTGATCTCTTCTATCATAAACAGCTCTCTGTCATCAAGTTATATTCCATCTGCATTCAATACTATATTATATACTATATACAGTACTAGTACATATTATATACAAATAGGGTGGTTCCCATCCTGAAGAAGCCTACACTGAATAGCTCTGATGTCAGCCACTTCAGACGGGTGTCACTCGTCATTTCTTTCAAAAATTCTTGAATGTGCCATCGATACCCAGCTGTCTGTCTTTCTCTCCCAGAAGCTCCAGGACCAGCTCCAGGACCCCAACCAGTCAGGCTTCAAACCAGCACACTCAACTGAAACTGCCATCATAGCAGTGACTGAGAAGCTCAAGAGAGCTAGATCTACTGGATCGCATTTTGAAATTTCCATCTTGTTCGAGAACTCCATGGTCATTTCGTCTAAAGACGTAAGGAGACTTGATGTGATCCTGGATGACTAGTTAATGTTTTCTACTTATTATGCAAACTTGACTTGGTCATGCAACTCAAGATGCCACCCAGGTGCTTGTCCAGCCTCTTGTCATCTCAAGACTTGACTACTGCAACTCTCTCTTGGCTGGTCTTCCAATGCAAGCCATCAGACCCCCTTATAGTTGATCATTGATATATTGAAGAAAATAATTCAATATGACATATTTGTGAGAGGAAAAAGTATGTGAACCTTTGCTTTCAGTATCTGGTGTGACCCACCTTTGCAGCAGTAACTGTAACTAAACATTTTTGGTAACTTCTTTAAACATTCTTTGATATAATGGCTTTGCATCGTTTTTTTGCTGCATGACCCACTTTCTCTTGAGACTCAGTTCATGGACAGATGTCCTGACATTTTCCTTTAGAATTCTCTGATATAATTCACAATTCATTGTTCCATCAATGATGGCAAGCTGTCCTGACCCAGATGCAGCAAAACAGGTCCAAATCATAATACTACCACCACCAGGTTTCACAGATGAGATAAGGTTCTTATGCTGGAATGAAGTGGGGGTTTTTCTCCAAACAGAATGCTTTACATTTAAACCAAAAAGTCTCTATTTTGGTCTCAAATGTCCACAAAACATTCTTCCAGTAGTCTTCTGGATTTTCCACGTGATCTTTAGCAAACTGCAGACGAGCAGTAATGTTCTTTTTGGAGAGCAGTAGCTTTCTCCTTACAACCCTGCCATGCACACCATTGTTGTTCAGTGTTCTCCTGATGGTGGACTAATGAACATTAACAATTTGCCAATGTAAGAGAGGCCTTCAGTTGCTTACAAGTTACCCTGGGATCTTTTGTGACCTCGCTGACTATTACACGTCTTGCTCTTGGAGTGATCTTTGTTGGTCGATCACTCCTGGGAAGGTAACAATGTTGTTGAATTTCCTCCATTTGTACATAATCTGTATGACTGTGGATTGGTGGAGTCCAAACTCTTTAGAGATGATTTTGTGACCTTTTCCAGCCTGATGAGCATCAACTGATTGCACTTAAGTGAGCAATTAACTTATTGTAATTATTTTATATTGTGTATAATTGTGTATCTTTCCTTCTTTCTGGATATTAGTGATGGTTGTTGTTTTAACAGTGTCTGAACTGAAGAGTAGTGTTGACTCTAACCTGTCTGTACTAGCGGAGATAATTCTCTTAATGGAAAAAAGCATTTTTGTACATCGCTCTGGATAAGAGCATCTGCCAAATGCCATAAATGTAAATATAAACATAAATGAGACAAAGCTACTTTATAGTCTCGAGATCATACTTGAGGGCTACAACACTTGCACACATATTTCAGTGTTGAAGCGACAGTGCTTTGGCAAATATATCTTTAGGGAGCATTTAGGTTCCTCAGCACTGGAGTATTCATCATCAAAATAAGAAAAACAGATACTGATGGAGATGACAAACTGAGTTATATATTTTATTTCAGAACTTTGTAAATTTGGCACTGGATTTACCATTTCAATGTATTTTTCAATGTCTTATTTATTTATTTATTTTGCCTTAAGTCTCTTTGTTCAACTCTTCTGAGAGTCTGAACATAACCAAATAGTTCAAATGGCAACATGTACATTAGAGTATAAAATGAAATGTGAGTTATCTAGGCTTTAAGTGCAAATTATTTTGTGGATAATTGTGTGAAGTATGCAGATATGCTCACTAGTTGGCCCACATTTTTTGCTAGTTGCGTTGCCATGACAACTGGGAGACGGATAGATTTTTTTTCTGTAAAATGCAGATGGATTTCTGTTAAGCGTGATTTGGAAGTAAGGAGCCTGGATTAGTGTAGGTAACATTGGTTAAAAGGGTTTACTGTTCATTTGGAGTTTTTCCAGCTGGTGTCCTATAAAGATGAAGGCATCTTTGAGGCGCTTGTGGATACTCTGTGGACAGAAGCTGCAGAGGGAGAGATTACAGTACAACTAAAAATTATGAGAGAAATATCATAGCAGGCAGAGTTCAAGGAGCTTTTAGTTAACCTGTACTTGACTCAAACCATAAATTCCTCCTAAGCTGCTGTCTCAAATGTGTAGGCGTGCCCTTAGAAAGCCAAACAGTCCACCCGTAGCTGAGGCTTTCCAGTAGGCTTTGCAAAAAACAATTTTTCATCCATACATGTTTGTGTGTTTACATAAGAATTAGAGCGATTAGAAAAATGCAGATTTAACATTTTATGTGTGGCATTTTTTTTTCTTGGTCAAAAATTAATTAAACCATACTATACTTGTATGTTGTAGGCATGTAGTCACAATTTTCAATTATCATCCTTATTGAAGTAAGATAGATATTACTTATATTACTTAGGATGACTTGGAGTGGGATTCTACCAAACAACCAACCAGAATATTAGAATGTGTATATGGTATATATAGTGATTATGTACATTACACTTATGTGTATGTAATGAAGTGTATATGCAGAAGTATAAATCAAAGGGATGTGAGAGTGTCCTTGTATAAGAGGTTGATTGCTCTCTGAGACAGAAACCACTGGGAGAGAGACTGACCACAGTGTCAGGGGTCAGCCAACACTTCAGCTGTGAGCTCTGGGTGGAGAACTGTGGGATTTCCTCTGCACACTGCACTATATCTTGCAGCATGCACATGATCTATCTGTCTGTATGATGGTCTATTCATCTATCTATAGATACAATACAATAAATCTATCTACTGTACCTATTTATCCATCTAAACTCACCAGAATTCATGCTTCATACCATGACAATGGAAAAGTATCACAATTCCAACACCTCAAGGCTTCTTTAATAGATTTCGTAAACATAAGCCTAGCAATGTTTAGACAGCAACATGTTCACTTTAACACCACTCTGTTTAATGAAAACAAACAATCACTGTCAATGTACTGAAAGATATTTATTTCTGCATTCACTCCACACACACAGCATTGCTGGGGGGAATCAATTTCCTAGTGTCCCTGTCAGCCCCCTTTCATTAACACAGTCATGCACCACAAATGACCACAGGCACCTCTGTCTCCAGGCTTTTCAGAACAGAGTTTGTAGATAAAGACCAGTTATCAATGTAAAAAATAATTATAGGCCACAGTTGTCATAAGGAGATGGTGAAATGTGCAATCAAGGAGCAGCTAGTGTGATGAATAAGGTGTTTCAAGATGAATTTGTGCTTTGATTTGAAACCTCTATGCTGTCAGTGGTGGTTCTTGTGCAGTCTGCTGAAAACCTGTAGGTTGATGTCAACAGCAAGAAGAGGGCTTATTTGAAAACCCTCTGATGTGTTTGGTGGCCACTTGTGCCATTCTGAAGGAGCAAAGAAATAGTTTCTCTTGTATAAAAGGAAAAACACAGTAATGGTGAGCAACTACTTACATTTACAAGATACTTGTGAAAGTGAAACACGTGAGGAGATTGCATACAGTATATGCTCTGATTGATGTGTACATTAAGAGTTATTGTT
This sequence comes from Crenuchus spilurus, assembly GCA_036984385.1. Classification (NCBI taxonomy): domain Eukaryota; kingdom Metazoa; phylum Chordata; class Actinopteri; order Characiformes; family Crenuchidae; genus Crenuchus; species Crenuchus spilurus. The sequence goes on from BRDA01001788.1 coordinate 53,685, forward strand.
TAACAAAAAGAAGAAGACTTGCACATCAGGATCTTTCATGTTGACAGTATCCGATTGTCACAGAAATGTAGAGGAACCTATAAAATCCTGGTGCATTTGCAGGAGCTAACCTAACTTTGGCTTGGCTGTAAAGATGGAACAAGGCAACATTTAAAAGCAGTTTGCAGTGATGTCCAGTTTTCCTAATATTATCAGTGTTATCAACTGTACACACATTGCTGTACAAGCACAACAAGACAATGAATTGGTTTTTAATCAAAAGCAAAATGGTTATGCTCAGTCAGTGGTGCAGAGCACAACCAGGTTATTAAAGGCTCTGCTTGGATGCTGTGGGAGGACGATTGTGTATTATCAGGACGCATGGTGTTCTGCATAATATGGATATCATGAATGTTGCTCCCTTTCCCAGTGATGAGCTGAGCCCCACCTCCCCGGTAATACTCAGTCCCTGCCTCAGCAACCATCAGTAGCAGCTGTGAACCAGCCCTTGCTGTGATGCTTTGACTTTGAGGTAAAAGATTTGGGTAAGACACAATTATAATAAATTAACAAGCTTTTTAAATGTAGCTGAAGTTTTTTTAGCTGAGCTGTTACATTATTGTTTACTTAATTAGTTTAATTAGATTCCAGCACAGCATCAATGAGGACTTGACCATACTGGTTAATACCCTGGTATCATCTTCCTCTTCCCTAGATGACTGCAAGGGACCTAAGTCATCAGGACTTAGAAAAGTAAAATTAAGTGCCAGTAAAGTTTACAAGTCTACATTGTGTTTAAACCCAATCTTGAGCATGAAGGTCAATAGTTTTTGTGCAATACACTGTTTGCCTCTTTTAAAATCACATTTTAACTTCAGTGCAATCTTCAGAATATGTACTGTTAGAGATGCCAGTGACCCTCTGCCATCCCTCCTTTTTATTTGTAACTACACTGCTAAGTTCTTCAATTTCCTGTGTTAAAATGTCATGTGTCTGTGAAATGACTTTTAAATTTTTTTGGTCAGCATCTAAACTCTACACAGTAAATCTCCCAGTGTTAAATCAACACTATTAGAGTTAAATTAACACTGGGAGTGTTATATTTTGACACCCTCAGTGTTAATTTAACTCTAATAGTGTTGAATGAACACTGGCATATTTCCTGTGTACAAGTCAATAAATCTGTTAATTAAGACTGTTTTCTAACCTTTTTGTGAGTAAATATGAGCATAAATATACGTGCACACTGTCCCAGACGGTGCTGATCTACAAAATTGACTGAGATCATACATGCAGAAGAATTTGATATGTGTCCATTTATGCTGCCACAGCTTTCATGAACACATTTGAGATCTGGACTCAGTTTCAGTAGGTGCAGGGACATTTTGGTCAGTGGCAACACTAGGCTAATTTTCTAAACATTGTGAAAACCTGACTTTTTGACAAATAACTTTTTTAACATACATTAGCAGCTCTTTATCCTTAAATTAAATACTTGATTCTTAACTTCAAACCCAAACCAAGCCCATATCCTAAGCATTATTTTATGCTAAGCCTGTTGAGAATCAATTGAACTTCCCCAGATAGTTTGTTTACAATTCAAATCCAAATGGAATTGTACCCAATTCTCTTATACAAAAGCCTGCCAATCTGTGACTTTATACAAGCAATACTAAATCTAATAAGCTTCTTCACTGTTTGATGTATTCAGTCTCTATTAGCAGCACTGGGTCCATGTTTAAAGTCTCCATGTGAGTCTCAAGAGTTTTGATGTGGTTTGTGGTTTATGGTTTCTGTTTCAATTTCCATGCACTGTAGTTAGATGTTGTCACCAATTGAATGATCCACTTAGCTCATCAGAACATCCTGACTGATCCAATTAAAAAGATAGCTGAAACAATTCCCAGCTGGGCTCAATTGGAGAAAAATGCTGATTTCTGAGCCAGACGAAGCATCCACATGGCATCAACAATGTGTAGTCATTTTAATTACTTAAAGCCCAGCAAGAGATTCTCTAATATTGGTAACTGGCATACCCATAGTGCTGTTGACATATTATCTTTATTACACTGGATATACATAGAGAATGTTTTGTCAGACATGGCAACATATAGAAGATTATGTCCATGTCTTTGATTATGAATTTTGACAATGAATCTAGGCCGTTTACATAAATAATGTGATGAGACCTGATTTTAAGTTAGTGTTCTTGCTCTGAGCAGATTGATAAATTGCTTTTGTTTGATGCTTAATGTTGCCATTCTGATGAAGAAATTACATTTGTAAAATTAATAAATTAATAAAATATTTTTGAAAAATCACTTTATCGAAGTAAACTGATAAATGACAATCTAGTCAGTATTTTTGTGGGCTTTCTGCCTCTGAAAACATATTTTTCTGGTTCAGGATCAGGACTCAACCATGCGCCAATTTTGAGCAGGAGAGCAGCAGGTGCTTGAGAGAGGTTGAGATAGTAAAAGAAACATTAACATTAGTAAGAATGAAACAGTAAATCTGAGAAATACAATTTTATTTTTAATGTTTTAATTGGTGAGATTCTCAGTGTGTCTCTGCTAGTCTTTTTGTGTGTTTCAGCTCATAGTGAGCAGTGCTTCATTTGCATAAATGGGCGGCATGGTGGCTTAGTGGTTAGCACGTTCACCTCTCAGTGCTGAGGTCTTGGGTTCGAGTCCACATCTGAGTGGAATTTCCATGTTCTCCCCGTGTCTGCGTGGGTTTCCTCTGGGGTCTCCGGTTTCCTCCCACAGTTTAAAAACATGGAGATCAGGTGAATTGGCTACTCTAAAATTACCCTGGTGTGTGTATGAATGTATGAATGCCCAGATATGGTTGGCATGCTGTCCTGGGTGATCCCCCTAGTGCTCGATGAAGTTCTCCAGGTGGACGGTCGCTTCCGGTTGAGAGTATGCTGTGCGCGATTGGCTGCCGCTTCTTGCCTGTGTGTGTGTAAATGGCGTGTGTTGATTGTAAAGCGTCCTTGGGTATCTAGAAAGGTGCTATATAAGTGTAACGTTCATCATCATAAAACCTGCCTCCTTAAATCGTTTTGTTCATCAGAGAAGTCTTAAAAATGCATCAAACAGGCTTATCTGAAAACTAATCACTGAGAAACTTTGACCCAAACCTGTGACATATATTTAATTTAGACCCAACTTAATAACTTGTGGAAAAGGAGTGACCTTACAGATTTTGGGATTCTCAGGACTGGTCCTGGAGCATTATCAGAAAAAAGGTTCAACAATCAAAAAGTGCTGGCGACAGTAAAATACTCCGAAGCCTAAAATTCTAATAAAACACAAAGGATCATCATCCAAGTGTGTTGTATTGTTGCATGACAATGAACATCCACACACTACCTGTTTGGTTATTCATGTTTGTTGATCAAAGTGCTACCAGCTGGCCTCTGTGCTGAAGGGTTCTTTATGAGTGCTCTGTGAACAGAAAGTCAACCACGATCAACAAACACAACCTAACACTGCCCAAACTGTTGACACTCTCCAAAAACCTGGTTTTGAAGTGTTAAAGCCTTGCTATAGTTCTGATATTGCCCCATTAGACAATCACGTTTCGTCCCCTGAAAGAAGCCATTAGAGGATGGAGATTCACATCTGATGAAGAGGTGAAGGCAGTGGTGCATTTGGGCTCACAGCTCAGCCAGAAATATTTTTAATGAGGAGAATATGAAAGCTTGTTGGACAAATGTATTGAAAAGCAGGGCAATTATGTCGAAAAATGATGTATTTGACTTTTCCAAAAACTGATTAACATACATTTTACAGCCAGATTGCAGATCATTTTTGAATCACAATCATACATTGTTGTAAATTTCCATTTTATACTCATTCAAAGTAATAATAACTAGCTTAGAAACATTCATTATATTCAAAACACTGGAACAACACATCCGAAATGTAAGAGGTTTTCACATTATTTCACATTCTACCAGTAGAAATGTGACCATGAGTGGTTAATGGTTTCTTCTTCAGTTTCCATGGACAGCAGTCTACTGTTATCATCATGTAGCTGTTTGCTGAATCTTTTCCAGACTAAAGATCTACACACCATCCTCAATTTGTAGTCCTGGCTACATCTTAGATTTGAACATTTCTGTACCATAAAATCATCCAAGACTCACAGCTATCATTTATTATTCAAGCTCTGAGAGATGTTTACAAGGTTGAAAGCATCATCTGCACGGAATTCTCCATCAATACTTAAAAAAATGAAGGACCTTTACATAGTGCAAGACTTGTAATGCAATGTGCAAGGATGAAGAAGCTTTGTAACGCCTGAAGATTTCTGAGATAATGCAGAGATTGTGTACTTCTCCTCGAACAGTGTGTTCCTGCTAAGAACACTGAGACAGAGTTGCATTTCAGATCTCTTTATGCACCTCGTGTGTGGGGTGCATGTGAGACAGCACCTTTATTCTGTGTCTCCTTTCCTTCTGCAGTGATGTGTGAACGTCGAACAGAATGTGGAGGAGGAGCTTCCATATGAGAGGGAGAGAGGGAGCGAGTAACAGAGGGATAGAGAAACAGACACTGACACAGAGAGAGGCAGAAAAGCAAGGAGAGGAGAGTATTGAGTATTCAGAGCAAAACTGTCTGCATTTTTAAAGAGTGGAATACAGGACATCAAAATGACAATGAGGCCGAGAAATGGACAATTAGTAACGGTGCATCCCATTGCTTGAGTAAGTAAAGGATCCTGATTGTGATGCATGCACACTGGAACATACATTTGGGCATTTCTACCCATCTCAAGCTTCGTAAAGGGTGGTGTGATGGAGAATGTCATTGTGAAGCTGTTTTGATGTTGTACTCTTTGTTATGCATTCAAAAGTCATTCTCCAACATTCATTGTTAAGGTCTTAGTTCTGAAAGGTTTCATTGCTCCTCATCACAAACCTTCCATCTCACCATGATTTTAACTTGGGCTGTATAACTGTGTTTATATATAGTCTACTGTAAACTGCATGTTTTATATTCCACTAAAGCAGACACTACCATTGTGCATCTTCTAAAATGTCTGGAAGCATCTCACAGGCTTACAGAAAAATGCCTTTTCTTTACGCCAGAGTTCCTTTATTCAGTAGACACTGAAACCATGAAACCGTACAATATTATTTTCAGATTTTTATGGAAAACAGCTATTGTCTGCAACTTCTTTGAAAGCCAGTGCCTCCCAGGACCTGTCAAGTAGCAGAACATAGCCACTGTATTATAGCATTGTGGTCCTCCTGAGGTATTAGTTATCCCTCTCTCTAACTAATACTGGCTTGTGTTGTCCTCTGTTTTGGCCAACAGCAGGCAGCAAGCCCTAGGCAAGTCCAAAAGGAGGAATTAAAGATGTGCTGAGAGCATTTTCTCGAGGGACAGTGGTGCAGAAGCAGCTTTGAGTTTACTAACAGATGCTGCTAGATAGAGAAACTGATAGATCTGTGAGCTCCATGACAGGAGGCTAAACATAAGCTATACCCAGCAGCCAAAAGTCAAAGTGGTGGTGTGTTTTTCCACCTTCAGCACTGTTTCGGTGGTTCAGTCTTGGGTAAACTGTTTTTACACAAGAGATGAAATTACAGCGAAGCCAAATTGAACTGCCAGCAGGGAAGCAACACTAAGCATCTAATAACAGGGCTGAATCCTGTGGCTGCAACAGCATCTCCTCATGTAATGTCTTTTACATCTAAATATAGCAAGGAGTGATGAGAAGGTTGTAGAGGACTGCTGGTCATCATCTTGTTTGAGGGCAATACACACATAAAGAGATCCTGCTTGGTTTTCAAGGACGATACTTTTTGCCGCTCTCTCTCTGTTTCTTATTCTCTTTCTGTCTCTTCTTATTTCTCACATCTTATTTCATTCTCCATTCTCTGTCTCTCTCCCACCTTCCTCTTCCACTCCCCCGCTCTTCAAATATATACGAAACATTCTGCGCAGTCCCCATTCAGGTGGCCCAAGATGCTCTCGTGACAAAGATATTCTCGTCGGTCTTGTTTACTTCTTGCCTTGTGGAACCAGATTTGTAGTACTGCACCACTATTCATTCACTGATGCAGTCACCTCTTGGAGAACGTCACTGGTGAATCACTTGAGATAAACTGTCAAACAGGCATTCACATCAAGAGTAAGAACCAACCCTGTGACTCAGAATATTTCTGTGTGGGTAATACAGGTCAGCTTTTATATTAGATCCCTTGATATTTTTCTAGCCAATACAGCACTGGACAGGTGAAGTGCTTTTTGATGTAGTATGTCTGGCTATTTTTTCATTTCAGAACCATTTTCACTGCAGCTCCAAGCACTTTTTCTTTGCAACGTCCCCTCATTTATTAATCCAATTCCCTTTGAAAAGCCTTGAAAGCAGTGCATCTTCCAAGCTTTCTAAATTTTGTCTCAGCAGGAGTCTACAGTATTTCAGACCAAGTCTGCCATTATTCTTCTCTAAAAAATTTTCCCTCCGTGTCTGGGGTGCTGTGAGGCTGCCTGTTTTCAGCATCAAACGACTGTCAAAGTGTAGCTACACCACTCCCCGTATCCATTTGGAATTCCTATTTTACATCTCAGACGTTCTGTTGTTATGAGCAAACATCATATTGGTGGAAAATTGCATGTGAATACAGAAGCACTGCTCTCTTGTTCACCTGAAATATGAGAAAAAATAGTCCATGGCACAGGTGACAAATGAAAGATGATCTTTTTTTCACAGCTTGATCGATTTCTGAGGGTGAAGAAAACAGTCAACTGTTGAACGACACTCTTGCCACTAGAGCACTGGTAGGATTTTGCTTTCTTTTCATTTCATTTTCAGGCCACCATGTTGCTCCTCACACAGTTTTATCGGATCTAACTGCCTTTTGAAAATCCATTCAGTTATGGATAATGATCTCTTCTGAGTAGTATTGTGTGTATCAAAGCCTACCAGCTAATCTGTTCCTCCAGTGAATGTCTTAAAACAGAGAGGTGTCCCATTTGGCACAGTTGTATGCTTTATAGTCACACTCGCTTTTGTTCTGAAAAGAACATCACTATGCTGGGAGTCAAAGCTAATGAATTTTGTTGCATACTTGAACATTCTTGGTCATTTTAATAATCATTTAATTCATTTACAGCAACATAATAACAAGAAAGATGATGCCATTGCATTAATTAAAATGTATTCCACACACTAAAAAAATTAAGTACAGATTGTACTTAAAGAGTACAAAGGTTGTCACTGGGGCTGTACATTATTGAGGTACAATACAGTACCTTTTCATTGTTGTGCCCATTGTTTGTGTACCAGTTAATGTACTATTATGTACACAAAGAGGCTAAAATGTACATTTGAGGGTACATTAATGAAACGTCTACCTACAAGACAGTACAGTGGTAACCCTACTTATGAGTTTAATCCGTGCAGGAGCCGAGCTCGTTCGCTGGTTTGCTCGTTAGCTGGATGCATTTTCCCCATAAGAATACATGTAAAACTGATTAATCTGTGTCAGCCGGCCAATATACAGTATACTTTAATATGTTAAATAATGTGTTTATATGGGTTTTTTAAAACATAAACAAGACGACGATCACGCTCGTGTAGGCTGGCCGCTAATGAGAGGGAGACCGACGGTGCTTGTGTAGGCTGGCGACTAAGGAGGACAGGAGGACGGGCGTACGTGTATGGCATGGTTACACTTATCATATGAAAAGTAAAAGTAAAATGTATCTAACTTTCTTGCTCACTACCTTTTGCTTTCTTTGTGTCGCTTTCACTAGCACTTTCACTTTCACTGGACAGCGGTCAAAGGTAATGACTGGCCTCTTCTTCTATGCTAGCATCTAGGGGATGCTACGACCGCCGCGCCCCTAGCGGTTGGCATACTTGAACTAATTTACGCTACTCGTTACTTGGAATATTACTCGTTACCTGGAACAAAAATATTCCGAGATCTCGACTCGTTACCTGGAATACTCGTTAGTAGGGATGCTCGTAAGTAGGGTTACCACTGTACTTATATTGTACCTCTGTTTTTCAGTGTGTCTGATCAGTTCACAGTATAATCTCCATTGAAAAGCATTGCCAACAGAATAAAAGGGGTACAAAGCCTCCGAGCAGTGAAATTGCATTCTTTAGCATGACTGCCCAAAATCCACTGTCTTTAGGAAGGTTGTATTTGTCTTTGTAAACTAAATATCCAACATTATGATAATTATAATGATAATCTTATGGTTGAATGCCAACAAATCCTCACCGCAATGCTCCTTCATCTGGTGTAAAGCCTTCTCTGAAGACTACAGACTGTAGTAAAGAAGGGCAAGCTTTACATTAATGACTTCTAGAAGAGTTTTGTCAACAAACTTTATACCATTCCCAATTCAATAGCCTGCTCAGTCACTCTTATTCATATTCAAATATACTGTATCAATTATGGCTTGAGAGTCAAATGAGTCACAGCTTTAAAAAAATCAGCTGTGCCTTTACATGTCTTGAATAAATGACAAATGAAAAAGTAGGAACCTAATAATGGCTGACTTTTACAGGTGCACGATGTCTGAACACGAGGATTTGATCAAAGGCATGGGCCACTGGAACTCCTCAGAGAGCTACCAACTCAACCCGACCAGCGTGATTGTGTCTGTGGTCTTCTCGCTCATTTTCTTCCTGGGCATGGTGGGCAACAGTCTGGTGCTGGCCGTGCTCCTACGCAGTGGCCAGGTGGGCTACAACACCACCAACTTGTTTATTCTCAACCTCAGTGTGGCTGACTTCTTCTTCATCATCTTCTGTGTGCCTTTTCAAGCAACCATCTACTCGTTGGAGGGCTGGGTGTTCGGCTCCTTCATGTGTAAAGTGGTGCACTTCTTCATCAACCTCACCATGTATGCTAGCAGCTTCACTCTTGCTGCTGTCTCTGTCGACAGGTGTGTACAATATCTCACTGCTTACAACCAATGTAGCACTTTAAATGGGACTAGCGGGTGGTCTTCACTTGTTATTTTCTCTGACATTAATTTTACAATATGTGTGCTACAAGCTGCTTTCTGTCTCGTAACCAAAATAACCAAACTATAAGCATGTGATTTAAGAATATTTGGAGTAGGCTGTGGTTATAACCAAATCATGACATTACTCATAGTAGTCTGGTTAAAAATAAAACTTTAAAAATGAAAGTTATAGGGCCCTGGGTGGCTCAGCAGGCTAAGACGCTGACACTACGACCAGAGGATCACGAGTTCGAATCCCGGTCATGCTATTTACCATCAACAGCCGGTGCCCAAGAGAGCAAAAATTGGCAGTGCTCTCTCTGTGTGGGTAGATGGCGCTCTCTCTCCCTATCACTCTCATGTTGCAATGTCTGGCTCAGGCGTCTACTGATTGGTCCATTCTGAGCTGGGAATCCTGCGCTTTCCTCTGAGCGTGTTGGCTCCCCAGTGATGTGTATCAGCGATATTTCAAAAGAGGTGGTGGCTGCATCACATGCAACAGAGGAGGCTTGTGCATGTCTTCACCCTCATAGAGTCAGGGACAGTGCAAAGTGATGGGGAGAGCCCCCTAGTGGATGGGATGGGTTAATTGCATTTACATTTACATTTACAGCATTTGGCAGATGCTCTTATCTTATCCATTGGCTACTACTACTACAGGGATTTTTAAAAAACTGGCAAAAATGTAAAAAATAAAAAATAAAATGACACTTAACACATTTGATTTTTACACTTTTTCTGTTTTTTCATGTTTTACACAGACCAATATTTAATGTCTTTGTTCATATTATCAGCTTTCTTTTAGCCACTAGCATCTTTGTTTAATGCATTTTGTCAGTAGCTTCCTCAGCATGAAGTGATATGTTTTAACTACATGACAGCAATTAATGAATTAGGTATCCGAGTTCTTTCTAAGAACACGGAGAACTTACGACACTGTAAAGGTTAAAGGCAATTACATGGTATGGATCACAATGGTTGTTTCCTTAGTTCATCTCCTTAATGATACAAGTACACCACCTCACACTGGAAGCCAATTATTCCACTCTTTTGAAAGCTCTTTAAAACATCTGCCAAATCTACTCAACGCAGCCTTTTGTTCATATGGCAGAATTCAGACAAATTGATAATAACACCTTTTTAGGTGCATATTAGCTGTCTTGCTGTTAGGTGAAGTGCATGAATGGTTTCAGAGTAACAGTAACCAAGCCATCAGATTATGGTGTTCAGGAATATCATGATGACCCTGAATGAAGTGAGCAGGTGACCTTAAATTGTAATGGAAAAGGGAAACGACTGGAACAGCTTCACTGATGTGGCAAGAATGTGTGCAGAGCCTGGTGAAATGAGCTGCTCTCAGACCGAACTGCAAAAGCCAATACCCTCCTTTCTGCTCTAGTGTTTACTTTTGGAGTAAAGGAAAATAACTGGCACTTCCCCACTTGGTGAGGGAAAAGGAATCAGACACAATGGAGGCTGAGAATCGCTACTGCCAATTACCTCCCCAGTAGTTAAAGATAAACAACATACATTCATTTCCTCTGCTGAAAGGCTGTTAACACATTAATCTCATAGGGTTACAATTAAGTTTATTGGAACTCAAATTTACAGAAAGCTGCCACAGCTGAATTAAAGGTCATCACTTGCAGCTTCTTGATGCGACACAAGATTTAATGGAGATTCATGGTGTTCACATTGTCTTTACTGCTACTTTGAGCAAATTTGAGACTCTGAGATCTCTACTAAAACTAGAGAGGAGACACGTAAGATTACTAAGGTCGTTTTGTTCCCAGGAGAATTATCTGAGCAGCAGGAAAACTAAGCTATAGTCTATTTTGTGGTTACATCTGATCTCGCTGTTGTCTAGGAGAAATTACAGAGATTTAAAGGTCTCCCTCTGGATTTTTCCTTCCTATGGGCGCTTGTCTTTTGTTCACACTATATATAGCCAGAGGAAGTGAAGTAATGACATAATGTCTTTCTCTTGTTTTGCAGATACTTGGCTATTCGGTACCCCTTGCGCTCCAGAGAATTGCGAACACCCTGTAATGCTGTTGTTGCCATGGTGATTATTTGGGGTCTGTCACTCATTTTTGCCGGCCCTTACTTGAGCTACTATGACCTCATCGACTTCGGGAACAGCAGTATGTGTATTCCCGGTTGGGAAGATCATAACCGTAAAGTTCTGGACACCTGCACCTTTGTGTTTGGCTACGTCATCCCTGTGCTTATTGTGAGCCTGTCTTATACACGTACCATCAAGTACCTGTGGACAGCCGTGAACCCTCTGGACGGCATGCTGGAGTCCAAACGTGCCAAGCGCAAAGTTACCAAAATGATCATCATAGTCAGTGTGCTCTTCTGCATCTGCTGGCTGCCCTACCACATGGTCATCCTATGCTTTCTCTATGGAGACTTCCCCTTCAACCAGACCACCTACGCATTCCGGCTGCTTTCGCACTGCATGGCTTACGCCAACTCCTGCCTCAACCCCATTGTCTACGCACTTGTATCCAAGCACTTCCGCAAGGGCTTCAAAAAGGTCTTCAGCTGCATCCTGAGCAAAAAGGGACGCAACAAGGTGCACGTGGTGCATGTGGCTAACACCGTTCCTGGCTTTGAAGGTGGTTCCACTGAGGTTACACATATGAATGAGGAGAATGGCAGGCAGAACGAACGTGAGATGGTCAACCGCCCACATACAGAGTCACAGGACAGTACGATGAATATAACATTACCTTTCCAGAACCAACCATGAGCATGCAGAGCACAGCTGATGGTGCTATACTGAAAGCCTTACTGAACTATAAAACCAATGGACCACAGGCATTTGACATGATTGTGGTTTTGCATTGACCACTGTAGACAATGGTTACCTCAACTGCTTGACAGAAGGACAAAAGTATGGACAATATATTTTTAGTAAGATTATTGTGGGGTTTTTTGTGATTACCATGTTTAAATGCTTATGTTAAAATGTGTTATTGTGTTATTTCAAAGAATCAAGTATATATTTTCACTGTATAAAAAGACGGCCTTCTGAGCATGTTGCAATATGTGTTTCTGTTGTGATTACATTATTCCTGTGATATTTTGCAGCCAGTATTTGCACTTTAATGTCTCAAAAATGACAAATATGAACTTCAATATGACTTATTTTCTAGTGCATTGCCTTTTAGTAAGACACTTGTGATTTCCTGTCTTACCTCAGTCATATCTCTGCTTTCTAATGCTTGTAATATTCTTATAGAGACTGTCAATAGACTATGTCAATAATTGCACTTCTGCTTCTTGGGGTTTCCGACCATGACATCCCTTGATTACCTAACAATCACATGAAGACACATTCGGGTTCATGTCACAATTTAGCACTTTCTGTAGAAAACAATTACAATAATCTTATGGCTCTTGTAAAGACTGCCTTACCTTTATGTCTTACACACCTTCAGTATTACACATTAAAATGTACAGTGTCATGTTAGTTATTTAAGGTATTGATGTTGGTGGATTTCAATAAAAAATATCCTTGTACTGATGAATGACTGTTGGACTAAATGGATACTATATATCACAGAGAACAACTGTCTTCTGCCTGTGTCCAGCTTGTAGCCCATAAATAAAACCTTCTGCTTGGACACGGTTAAGATTGAGCTGCATTGAGATCAACTGTTCATTTTGTTCCAGAGGAGCTAGACTGGTAAGCTGCTATGTTACGTCTGAATGCCTCTCCTGCTGGACTGTAGATGCTATTATGTTGGATCCAATTCCAATGGTTTAGCAGGTTATTTGCAGATTTGTGGCAAGTCTACACAGAGACAGGCAGACCTTGTGGGTGTTATATCAGTGTGTCTCTCTATACAGGGCATCTGTGAAAGTGTTAATTGGTCTTCTGCGTGTATTTTGTTAAGATTCTACCAAATTCAACATCCTCGGAAAACAATTAGCACTTTTCCACCAAGAACCAATGTGGTTATTGAACTGGTTTTGTTTGTGCTTTTAAGAACGTTGGTGCTTTCAGGGAACCGGTCCATGTTTCCACGAGTTTTAGTGGAACAAATGATGCATCACAGCATACAGTAGATATAAAAGTCTTCACACCACTGTTCAAATGCCAGGTTTTTGTGATGTAAAAAAATGACAGCAAGACAAATATTTTCACAACTCTTTCCACCTTTAATGTGACCTTTAACCTGTACAATGCAATTGAAAAACAAACAGAAATCTTTCAGGGAGGTGACGTAAAAATAAACAACTGAGATAATGTGGTTGCATAAGTGTGCACACCCTTTTAGAACAGGGGGTGTGGCTGTGTTCAAATTTAACCAATTACATTCAAAATCATGTTAAATTGGAGTCAGCATCAGGGGCGGATCTACCAGGGTGGCATAGGGTGGCAGATGCCACCCTCAAAGAAAGCCTTACCACCACAACTGCCACCCTAGTTGGCAGCAATATTTTTTTTTAATTATGGCCAATTTGACATTTATGAGCATGAATCTCCAATCTCCGACACTAGTGAACGCAGCACAAGATGACGTCAGAGTAACAAGAGACTGATTTGTTTGGGAAACTGAGTGTTGCCAATTGAGGGATCCAGGAATCGCGAGAAAAGGAGAAAGGAGTATTTATGCTCACTTTAGTACAGCTCAATCCATAGATCTTCATGGGTAACGTAATGTTGCATTCCTCTCTGGCCACATCCCAAACTGCACACTGTTACTACACTAAATGTGTAAATATATAAGAGAAAATAAATAACAGGACTCCATGGTTAGTAGTGCAGTTATGTTTCAGAGTGTGCTGTTTGGGACACAGCCTTACTCTCTAACACTAATGTTAGTTTTGTCTAGTGAGGTAAAGCTTACTTTTTTGTCATTTCATTTCAGCATTATGTCACCAAAGAAAAAATAAAACCACCAACAGAGTTTCATGCAAAGACATGATAATAAATAAATAAATAAATAAATAACCAAACCTATTATATTAAATGTTATGTATCACCTACTGTACTGGTACAAAGAGGGACATTATTTTCTTTAATGAATTAG
>BRDA01001792.1:2579-17527 GCA_036984385.1 Crenuchus spilurus
AAGAAAAACGTCAAGTCGGTACCTACTACTTTAACGGCGTGACCAACAACTGTTGCCTAGGCCATACACGTTTCGGCCTAAGCGACCTCTACTACGAGGGGCACGACAGAAGGGTAGGTAACACCCAGCGGGTTCTGTGGTCCATACAAACTGGAAGTTCTGGAGACAGAAGAGCAAACTAAAATAAAAAAGGGGATTTGTCAGACCGGAAAAGACTTAGACTACTGGTAAGAGAGATGTCCCACACTACCAACCATACCCTGTCTTCCTGTCGATACAACCACTACTCCGAGTCTCGTTTTCTCCATAGGACTGAGACTTCATGGGGTAACTCGTGCCATAACAGTGGTTGACCCTACTATACCTCTTCTAGACCGTAGTGTGGAAGATGTTGCTCGACGCACAACGGGGACTCCTCGTGGGGCAGGACGAATGACTCCGAGGGGACTTGGGGTCATCATCTCCAGCGAATCCGGCTTTGCACATACCGGATCCGTTGTCAACAACCAGTGCGGCAATTTCATCATCCATGGCTGAACTGCAAAAAGAAAGAAAGAAAAAAAAAGTGTTTAAAACATAAGTATGCAGTAATGGTTTGAACTGAACACGTGACCATGTACCAACTTCCGTTTTGTCTTGCCGTTATGCGTTCTGGCCACTAGATGGCGCTAGAGCACAACAGTGTGCAATACTACAGACACGCCAGACAAAGGAAGTCCCTCCGCTTTCTCCTTATTACCATAAAAGGCAATGGTTTGAGCCGCTTTGCGGTGTGGCATTCAGCCAGAGAAGAAAGGTTCACTAAAAGGAACACGTTTCGAAATTCATGCACATAGCCACTCCCAGAATAAGTTTCGCACCCTATCCACACCGCCAGCTAAAAAATGTTATTTAAAAAAAAAATGCAGAAGCTTAGTGACCAACATTACTGCGTCACATCTGCAGCCGGTCGTGATCCTGTCGACTCCAACACTAAATGGCCATTTTACAAAAAAAGAAGCTCGCCATTACATTTTGATCGCTGGTTAATTAAGTACACAAGCGACTGGTGCAACAGTTAGAGCCGTTTTTAATACAGCTGATTAGATACTGGGCCACACCTTTTCAGCCAACTGTCCGCTTCATTTGAAAAGTGAGAAGGAGAAAAAGGGCGAACCTGCTCATTACAGTTAAGAGACCGACATTAACCTGAACTGAGCATTTTTTTTAAATAACAGACCACCACATCGTGGAGCTGAACGTCTTATTGTTGCGCTCAGGAACTTCTGAATGAAACCACCGGCCCGTCGGTCTTTAGTGTGACAGGAAAGCGGCTAGCCGGTTAGCTGATGCCGGTTAGCATGCTAGCTGTAGACGTTAAGTAAGTAGGTCACACCCTGCTGCAGCAAAGGCACAAAGAACTTCACCTGCCCGGCAAACATAACTTCAGTAACGACGAGACCTCGACAGAGGTTCATGTGAGGTTTTAAACTGTATTAAGAGTCACCAGCATCAACAAGAAAACCAATTTAACATTAAACCGCTGAATTATCAGACCGAGTCAGAGTGCGGCGCAGCCGTCGAACCAAACACCAACCTTAAGATTACTGTTTAGACTAGTAAAAGCAAATTTAAAACTACTTTTCCCCTTTACTTACAAACAGAACTGCGTTTCAGTAGCCATAAAACTGAATACGTCAGACTTTTAAATTATACACGTTACATAATTTAGATTTACTAATTAATTACATTTAGTAGACATTAAAGCATATACAATTAGCATTAGGGGGGCGAAAACAAGCTTACCTTAGGATTGGGGGGTTGTCGGCTTAAGAAAATTGGTTACTGGCAGATGATATTCCGCACTAGCTGCGTGTGGAGGAGCTCAAAGTGAGGGAGGACAGCTGGGCTCTCACTCTTATACAGTGTCATATGCCCGGCTCTAGCCATAAAAGGTAAACTTTCGGAGCTTCGCGCTCTGATTGGTCGGGCGTCACACACCCGGCTGTCGCGTGCACATTGCTACACTTGCTTGCAACTTGAGAGTGAAAGAAGGGGAAGCTAGGCCTGTAGAGGAAAAGAGGCCTAACTAACCCTGATGAAATATAGCTTTTGTGTGTTATGTGATTGTTTAAATATTTTTTTTGCTGTTGCTCGATATTTCGATGAAATAATGCCGTTTAATCCAAAATATCTGTGCCCACATTGTCACTTGTTTACAAGCCTAAGCTCTGGAAAGCCAGCCCCAGATACAGGCTAACATTGTGCCCTGATGTGTTTACATTTCAACAGAACATGCCTTTTAACCTGCTTATTTTGAGATGTATGCTTATTGTACACAAAACACACTGATTATTAGAAATCAGAAGTACAAATACCCATCAGAACTAGGGGTGGGGGGCTTTGTATGGATAGCCTAGCAGCTACATTCACTAGGATAAAGAAGGGTGGGTATATTCTTAGCCTTCTGTGTTGTATGAAACATGAGAGGATATTTAAACACATGTATGCATAATTTTGTCCATACACTCTTAAAATTGAAAGTAAAATGTATGTGTTTGGACACATTCAGTTATGGGCCAGGTTCAAATGCTGTACAGAGTAAACCAACCCCGATTTTTCATATATAACCAGTGAGTAATGCTTATGGCCATGAATGAAGACATTTGTAAATGATAGTTATAATCAGAAACCGCTGATTATGTTAAAGCCCAATCTGATTTGAGGTGCCACTCTGAACTCTGTTTACACTATTTCAAACACTCCCTGTGCACTCAGCCACCACTTTGTGCTGTTGTTTTTGCACACTACCAGTCTCACAATAAAATAATTAACATAATACAACATAATTAAGCAACTCTGAAGAGTGTCTAATTAGAGCTATTATTTTGTCCTACACATAGAGTTTTGCAAGTGAGAGTACAGAATATTGTAAGTAAAATATGCAAAATCATGACACAGTGGTGTACAGTACTCTGGAAATAATGAAATGGGTTAAGAGATAAATTATGATTTTGTCTCAAATAAGGACATATAATATGCAGCAAAAGATTTGCCCTACCCCTCCAGACTTCAGAGTCCTGCCCCTTTCACACAAAGTTGTCTTAAATTCCTACATTTAAGACATTTGTTTTGTTTTTCGTTTCACCTGGCATAATTTATTACTGTATATTTTGATTTTGTCTTTCGATTAATATATTTTCATTGTACTTTTGTCTAGATTTTCTGATTCTGTTTGTGTTCCTGACACACCAGATGTGCAGTGGCTCCTTTGAGGAAAGCCACCCCAGGGGCATTGGACAAGGTGTACTTGTGGACCTGCCTATCCAGCGCCCTCCTTGGTTGGGGGACCCTCCAACAGTCTTGAGGGTTTTGAGGAGGGTCATGTTGTAGACTGTTATTCCTTCTAGTCTGCATTTCAAATTCAAATTAAACTCTTTAGACATAGTTCTCAAAGAGACATTCATAACAGAAATATTACATAATTATACAAAATCTCTCAGTTCACTTTGGAAATAACATTTTATTGCTATTTTTTGCATTGTACATTTATGTAGGCATGTCAATCAATACTTGTTGATACTGAGACCCAACTTCCACAGTAAAGAAACCAATGTCCCATTGTCAGTGTCAGAGAAACTAGCCTATCCATCTGCATTAGCATTTGTAAGGATTACACAGAAACATACTCTACCCTACCCCCTTCCTCCTGGAATGTTCTCCAGTCACGCCCTCTTAGCAGCTAGTGGCTTCCCTAGTGACTCTAAATGGACTACTGATTGGCAGAGCTGCTTCAATACATTGATTTTTGAATCACTTAAATGTGCATTTCAACTAGCCATGTAGAGCCTTGTGAATCAAGTCAGGAACAAGGAAATCACATTCTGCTCTACCAGCTGGCTTCTTAGTCTGCAGATTAGATTAGCCTTCAATTTATGGCACAGATGGATTCATATCCTCTCTCCCACAACCCTTAAAGAGACACCTTTTACCCCTTTGACCTGCATGTGATGAAGTAGGATGTTCTTGACTCATCAATTTTACATAGCGTCCCTAGCATTATGCTCATGATTTACATAAGATTGCAATGTTCTTAATGTTCTTAATGAATGTTAAGGCTACTGTAGACAACAAAGATGTCCACTACATAATAATGAATATTGTCAAACATTAAAGCGATTAGAACATTAGATGCAGTGGAACAGGATATGATACTGGCTACAAGTAAAAGTTAAAAAAATCCACTGTTCCTCATTTGTGTTCTTTAGTCTATCAGTGGTAGCAGTGTCCTCTGTTTCGCCATATCACCACTCCACTTCCTCTTGTCAGTGACAGCTGATAGGAGATCGCAGGTGCCATTTATGGTTGTGAAGATTTACAAGGTGTGGAGAGACTCATGTCACCATGTCATCAACTTGACCAGCTTGGCATTCTCACTTTGTCTTTGGCATGTTGATACTTCCAAGTTTGGATTGTCGCTCTCCGTGATTTAGAGTGGGGCCACTTAGGGCCATGCTCCAGGCATCACCTTAGCATGATGGCCACTGTGCCTGCTGCATGTACAGCACTTGCTGTAGTGCATGCAGATCAGTGCAGATCAGTGGCTTATTAGCATCCTGCTGAGACACCCACTAACTCAGACTCACACTGAGTGCACTCCTGTAGTAGATATATTCCTGCAATCCTAAGCCATTATTTTGTGAAACTTTGTTTATATAATGAGTTTTTGTAGTTGCAAAGTATGTTGCAGATATATTCTTTATACAATCAGTTAGCATGAATTACTGCATTCAGGATAGTTGCAATCTCCTTATATGCGTGGCTTACAGATTTGGCATCCTAAAGTATAGAGATTTAGGGATAGAAAAGGGGGATGTAAAATGCAAAAAGACTAACTGGTAAGTTTTGGCAGTTTATAGTTTTCCCCCCACAAACCTGGTTTTGCTAATCTCCCCTTCACCATCTGTCTATAGGCGAGTGGAGGGCCTAGAAGGGGATTGGCCTCACATTGAGTCACACCAGCACGTCCTGGTCCAATACTTGCTTGGCCTTAAAACCAGCATGCAGAGATTACTGTGCCAAGCAGGATTCTTAGAACCCTGCCTAAACTGTGCCATTGGCTTAGCTTGAGTGTATTGGCAGAAAGTATGATAAATAATCATGTAATCTTTTTAGTTTGTATGGGTTTTGTAGCCTTATTATTGTTTGAAAATCTATGGAGTACCAAGAGATGTGCAGACACTTGTAACAATCTGACGAGGTCTTTAAGCCTTCAGCACTGTATGAAAAACTGTTGTGTGGTACAACTGGCTTACCATCATCACTAAATGTTTATGTAATAATGCCCCCTCAGAGTCCATTACAGTAGCTATGCTGGTATCACTCATAGTGCTGGATGATGTTTAAAATACACCCAGTTATTATATCACTGAGAGTAAAATACTGACATTGATAGAACTGGTGAAACCTGTGTGTGGAGTGGTCACTAGAGCCAAATCTTGGTGCTTCATGCATGTAAAATGTTGGCTAACCCTGGGTGTTATTAATGATGTCACTGCATGGGAGAGGTGTGGCATCCCCAGCACTTCTCTCCCTAAGTCCTACTCTAAGGCACCGCACTGTAAGGCCACGTTCCAACATCAATGTCTGGCAGAGAACTATATTTGGGTTTTGTACACATAACATCCAGCCGTCCATTAACACCTCTGCTTAGTGTAACCTTTATCCAGACATCAAAGTCCATGCTTCCTGTCAAAAGCTTCATTCTCTCCAACCCTTGTATTTTACAGTCCACACAAATTCTCACTCATTTGATACAAATAGATGTTGTTTTTCAATTCAGTCTCTGAATCTCTTTCTTTAAAAAGATGAATATGAAGAGAGATATGGCCTCCAGTCATAGGCCAATTTCAGTTGCCAAATAAGGGAATGACACAAGCATTCTGAGCAGGAAGTACATTTCTCAGGGATGCCATTTTTTCTACAAGTTTGTACAGGAAATCACATTCAAGTATTTAAAGCTGAGAAAGGGCTTGGTCCAGGCTGGAATGCATGGAGCGGCTGCATGTGCCGACTGCTCTTAATCCTGCCCTGCCACAAGCTGCTGCCTCACACCATGGTGGGAAAAGACAACAGTACCCAATACAAACAGGCCACTTTAAATAGTCATACTTTAAAACCTCATCTGTGTGCTCTCATGTGTTTGCCTGGATCTGGACTTTAAGTTATTGTAAACCTCTGTCATAGCAATCGTTTTAACATACATACATTTTTGATTTGTATTGTGGTTTCCAAACACTTGTTAACTCTTAGGATGAAAAGCCAAAGCAGGCAATCAATCAAATAATCATTTAGAAGACTGCATAACAGAAGGAATGTATGTTGGTGTGCACTTTAATTTCAGCTCCACAGAGCTATGACTATGACTAGGCTTGTTTTGCCCTAAAATGTCAAACTATTTGGACTGTTATTGAGATACAGCACAACACACAGTCTTAGACTTTTAAAACATTTTACATCAGCATGCAGCTGTTACATGAGTCAAAAACATGTGATAGTTTCTGTTGTCCTGCAGTGTCCACCTATGAGTCCTTCTGATTTATTTCTTCAAAGGCTCAGCCTTAGACAGTTTGTGCACTTTCGGCAGTGTAGAGGCCTCGCCCTCCAGCCGATGTAACAGCAACCACCATAAAAGGAAATCTTTAAGTGTGTCACATGGTAACAATGTCAAGAATTCAAGGCCCCTGTCACATGGGACTTTCTCAAGGAAATCAGATTGAAACCGCAGGGCCAAATGAATGAAGTCGTGCTAAGCGATGGTAGAGAATTTTAAGCACAGAAAGTTTTCATTTCTCTGTTGCTGAATGTACAAGTGTGCTTTGTCTCAAATGGGCTACAATGTGTCATTCTTTCCTTTTTACTTCTCTGGCCATCCTCTTGTGCCTTTGGTTTTATTTTTAGTAACTGAGTTTGCACTTTCTTGTTCTGGTATTTCTGGTTTTGGTGAAGATATAGTGCTTCTTCCTAATGTTGAGAGGCAAAGTTAAACGGTGTGCCAGTGATCCACATCACAGCGAGCAAAAAGGAAGTGGCCTGAAATGATGACAGCAAAGTCTTAGCCTTATATAGTCAGCCTTGGCAGAGGAAAAGATGACTGATGCTTTGTGTCAACTTGGCGTGCCTGAATTCATGTTTGTATGTATTGCGAGGCTCGTATGATCACACTCCATTGAGCTTGCAGATTTCCCATCAACAGCTCTGTCTTCTCAACAACTTCAGTGCTTTTTTCACACACAAGCACACTTTACACCAGTGTATGTGCATACATTCACAATGGTAATTCAGTTCTCTCTCCTTTACTATCACTCCCTTGCTTACCCTTACTTCTGCTGTTTAGATGACAAACAATTACCCGTTCAAGGCCTTGGGGGCGGAGCCTCTGTCTTTTTCTTGTGTCTTATGTTCCATATATGGACAAGAGCAGCAGGTAGCTATTGCCAAACTTAGTCATCAAAGTGTGGAGCTCAGTGAGTGAACAGTCAGTTGGCCTTGTTGTGCTAGAGCTCAGAGGGCGTGTTTCTCTCTGTGGACTCTGGCACACACACATTTCCCAGACCTGTTTACTATTTTACTAAACTCCACGACTTAATAGTCTGAAAACTAAAGCCTCTCACGTCTCGTTGTTGAGACATGTTGAGGCATCCTGTCATTTCCTGTAGCTAAAGCTCTATGAGGAAATAACAGTGCTATAAGTGGTTTGCAGGACATTAGCAGTCACCAAAATCTTTGACCACTGCTGTTTTGCTTCAGCATTAAGGGATAAATTTATAATTCTTTGGTGATTAAGCTGGCCATTGCACATGCCAGAAACACACACAGCCCTATTCCCTCTGTTAGCTAGTCCAGAGGCATCTAGATGTAGCTACAAAGAATGATGTGCTTGTCTATGCACTTTCAGTCTTTTCAGAAATGTTATGATACTATAAGCCATGCTTCTGACTCCTGCAAATGGCAAAAAACAGAATTTTGGAATGATGGCTTATGTCTGTCTAAGTCAATAACAGTAGGACTTAAATGCTTCAGATATACTGTACATGTGCACCATTACTTAACAACTATAGCATTATAACAGAATAACCACATTCAGTGGTTTAGCACCAAATTCTGAACCCTATGCACAAGCAACCTTCCTATTATTAAATATTATGTCCTTTAGTATTTAAAGGAAAATAAAATTCCAGACTCCTCAAGGGCCCTGCCACCACTTGGGGCCCTGGTAACTCAGTCCACTTTTCACCCCACTACGATGCCCCTGATCACACACAAGAGTTAAAACATCTTATCTCAATATCTGTTACAAGCAGTTATTAGCATCTGTTGTGGATTTTACAAACTGCAAATGTCCATGCACATCTGCTATAGAACCACATTTAGCTTTGTGTTAAAATTATACAGAATTTCTCTTAAGGGTGCTAGTGGAAGTGAGCATTATCATTACCCTTGGAAAACAGATAAATACAGGCTTCTTGTGAAATGTTTCTGCATTTACCATTGCTATGCAATATCATGCTCAGGGGCAGATTAATACGTGGGATACCCTAGCCAGCAACCTATGGTCCCCAAACAAGATTTGGTTCTACAGATTAACCAGGACCAAAAACGGGACCCCTGTTGTTCCTTTACAATGAAAGACTGTTTGCCAGTTCTTGACAGATAAGTTTGGAAAGGTTTGAAGGTCAAATGTATATTTTTAGCTGATGATACGAGATTTTTGCTGTTCCAAGACAAATCCACTATCAGTGTTGTTCCTGACTAGAATGTTCACCCAGGGAGGATGAGTTCAGCTGTTTTTATCTTTTGCATAGATACTCCCAAAACTCATTGTTTTTATCAGCTCACAAGTTTGCAGTGTAACTGATTTATCCACTGCATTTCTGTCCTTCTTTACATTCTGTTCTTCTGTAGAGTATATTGTGTTTATTAAACTTTATTTTGTCTACAAACCGGATTCCAAAAAAGTTGGGACACTAAACAAATTGTGAATAAAAACTGAATGCAATGATGTGGAGATGGCAAATGTCAATATTTTATTTGTAATAGAACTTAGATGACAGATCAAAAGTTTAATCTGAGTAAATGTAACATTTTAAAGGAGAAATATGTTGATTCAAAATTTCACAGTGTCAACAAATCCCAAAAAAGTTGGGAGAAGTAGCAATAAGTGGCTGGAAAAAGGAAATTGCGCATAACGAACAGCTGGAAGACCAATTAACACTAATTAGGTCAATTGACAACATGATTGGGTATTAAAAGAGCTTCTCAGAGTGTCAGTGTCTCTCTGAAGCCAAGATGGTAAGAGGATCACCAATTCCACCATTGTTGCGCAGAAAGATAGTGCAGCAATACCAGAATGGTGTTACCCAGCGTACAATAGCAAAGACTTTTAAGTTATCATCATCAACCGTGCATAACATCATCAAAAGATTCAGAGAATCTGGAACAATCGCTGTGCGTAAGGGTCAAGGCCGTAAAACTCTACTGGATACCCGTAAATGTCACTGCACCTCAAACAGGAATGCCACTGTCAAGGAAATAACAGAATGGACTCAGGAATACTTCCAGAAAGCATTGTCAGTGAACATAATCCACCGTGCCATCCGCCCTTGCCAGCTGAAACTCTACAGTGCAAAGAGGAAGCCATTTCTAAGCAAGCTCCACAAGCTCAGACGTTTGCACTGGGCCAGGGGTCTTTTAAAATGGAGTGTGGCAAAATGGAAGACTGTTCTGTGGTCAGATGAGTCACGATTTGAAGTTCTTTATGGAACACTGGGACGCCATGTCATCCAGACCAGATAGGACAAGGATTACTTAAATTGTTATCAACGCTCCGTTCAGAAGCCTGCATCACTGAAATGGCCAGCATGCAGTCCAGATCTTTCACCAATAGAGAACATGCGACAAAGAAGGCCCAAGACGATTGAACAGTTAGAGGCCTGTATTAGACATGAATGGGAGAGCATTCCTATTTCTAAACTTGAGAAACTGGTCTTAGATGTTGGCACCTCCACATCATTGCATTCAGTTTTTGTTCACAATTTGTTTAGTGTCCCAACTTTTTTGGAATCCGGTTTGTAGTCACTATATAGACTATAGTGACAGACCTCATCACCCATGCCTCCACTCACTGAACTCCTGCATTCACTGGAGCTGTGCTTTTTCCTTATAAAGATAACTTGCTAAGCATCACTTATTTTAGCTACATTGGCTTTCTTCATTAACATCACAGCATCAGAGATCAAACTTTCAAAGGACAGATAGAAATTCAGTCATCAGTCATAGGAAAATAATTCTAATGTAAAACTCACAAAAATATAAAATTAAGCCAGCTAAGCACGGTCAATGTTTTCTTTTTTTTGTTAAACCTTGATGGTGTTGATCCAACTTCTGCCTGTCTACAGTGGAAACATCAGATCCAAGCATCAGATCAGGACATAAACAAATCCTGGACCTACTCCAGTGGTGACGCAGAGCAACACTTCAAAAATAGAGACAGTTTAAAAAATAATCATCATCAATTGCTTGTAAATCAAATATGATTATTGACAAAGCCCTGATAAGCATCCTGGTTCTTTTTAAGGTGGAAAACTGGCACTTTTTCCTACTTAAGTGTAAATACTGTTTAATTGCCTTTCAAATATTCTATACAGTTTCACTACAATGACATTTCTTGAGCGCTGCACAATACCTGCCCACTAATTTTAGTATTTGGGGAACCAATGGCCCAATCTTCCCTGTAGTTGGTGACTATTGTCCCGACTGCAGACCATTTGTGAAAATCTATAGTTTGACTAGATCAAATCAGTCCAATTATTGCCCATTTGTATGTTTCTTGCAGCCTTCTGGTGGTGTTATTTTAACATGAACAACTTCTAGTCATGTTATTTTCCCAGAAACACAGCCTTGAAGAAGGTGTGGTAAGAAATTCTAGAGTACTAGAGTAACACAAAGCTCTTATTCAACAAAAGCTATTTTATTGTCAGCTCATTATTATGAAATTAAGATGTGAGCACTAGATTGGTCAACCATTGACAAATAAACATGAGCCTTTTTTAATGGCCATGATCTAATCTCAAGGAAGAGTTGGCTGGTTGGACCTGGGACAGTCTTTGGTTGTTAAATTAAAAAGACAGATTGAAGAAATCATGATCATGCACATCCCCTCAATGTGCACAGGACTTAGCTTCCTGTTATTGTAAAAATGGAGAATCCTATTTCGGATGACTTCCCTTTTCTTGCACTTTTGAGGTTAAAAATGTGTATTTACTGGAACTGACAAAAAGTCTTTGAATTAATGTGTAAAAACATTTTACTAAGTTTTTAACTTATAAATATGGGAGAGAGTTTCAGTATTTGTTTACACTCGGCCTTCACTCTGGCTCATCAGACCCACTGATTACAAGCCAGAAACCCTAGAAACATGAGTTGGTTATTATGTTCCATTGAAAGGCACATATAGGCACATATAAGTTCATTCTGAAGAGCTTACTATCATAGACATTTTGGGAAGCTGATAATGTAGAAGCGCTTTGTTTAAATGAGGGTTATATCACAGATCTTTTAAATAAGGCTTTCAACTTGTTGAATTGATTTGCCTCTACAAATGCTGTGTATTCAGGATTGTAAACCATCATTTATTCAGAGGTAACTTTGTTGCAGCCAGCAGTGACTCTTAGGTTGTGACCTACTTCTGGTGCGTGATGTTGACAGAACAAGAGGAAGAATTCTGTGAAGGACTGGTTTCCTTGTGCATATGTGAAACACAAGGATCTCTCTCTCTCTCTCTCTCTCTCTCTCTCTCCCTTTTTTCCTGATGTGTATGGAAACTCAGTGCAGAGTCTGGATTTATAAGCGTCTGTGGTTTACAGGGTATTGAATCAGAGACATTTGGTATTCTGGCACTCTCTTTGACTGGGCTGCATCTCTCCTGCCACTCCTCCTCTCCAGTGGGAAGCCCTAATGCTTTCTTCCCCAGCTCCTTTCCCTACCATCAGCCATTCATTCCTTCCATCTTATCCCAGCCAGCCAGCCTGCCACAGGGTCAGTCAGAGGCCTTTAAGAGGGAAAACAGGACTAGTGTCATGCTTGCGTAAAGCAATGAGAATTAGCCGTCTGCTCTATTGTAACTTGCACTCCTGACTGCCTGACCCATCTTACCTACCACTCTCATCCCAAATAAGATTGTCTGTCTGCCCATCTGTCTGTAGTAACATCTTAACCACATGCTTTGGAAGATTATGACCATTGTCTATATCATGGATCCTCTAATTTGGTCCTGGAGGGTTGGTGTCCAGCAGTTTGGTCTCTGTTCAACACACCTGGTTCATTTCATCTGATAATTGCCAGGTTAAGGAGCTGTGTCTGAGCAGGGAAATCATCAAACTGTACTCTCCAGGGTTTGAAGATCTCAGGCATATTTCATATACTGCCTTACTAATATTATAAAGGGGAGTCTATAGTTTAATATTTTGTCAAAAACATACAATTACACAAATGTCCAGTTACCCCAAATGTAGTTACTTGGCTAACAATGTATGATAGTTCAATCGCTAACAGAAAATGGACAAAATAATGGATGAAAGTCAAGCATCCACAAGGCTGTTAGAACTGTTTTTAGTTACTTGACATCATTTTTACAGAACACAATGTCACACAATGTCAGAAACCACATTTGTGTAGATTGAGGCAACTGTAATGATTTATGCATAGAGTTTGTACAGTGATAACTGTGGGAGTGTGTGTTTTCATTACTTGTTAGCTATAATAACAAGCTACAAACCAACTTCACACACCAAATTGTCTTGCTTGAGAGATTACATTAAGAGTCAAAGGTTTGTATCCTAAGCAAGACTACAATATTTACATATACTCTTTATTTGTGCATGTATTACTTCATGCATTGAATTTATTTGTAATGCTGTATAGAAATATGCGCCACTGCAATGCATTGCTGATGTAAGGGTTTAATGAACACTCCTTTGCTCTGGCAGTGAACTGCCTCTGAGCAGTCAGGAGGCTCCCAGCAGGAGGAGGAGGATGAGGAGAAGGAGGGATGGAGCTCAAAGCTGCAGGGGGCAGAGACAATACAGAGGAAGGGGAATCCAGTGCTGCTTGCTACAAGCCTGTGACAGCCATTCCCTAAAAAGGCAATCCAATCTGTCGGCATGAGTGATGGGAGGAGCACCAGCTGGATAGAGAGAGGGAAGAGGGAGAGAGAGAGACACACACACAAGCTTGGACCAGGTGTTGGGCCAGGTAACAGCAGGCCTCTCTCCCAGCCCCTGAGCATGCAGCATTGGTCAATTATACGCCCCCTTTGTCCCACTTTATAACTGTTTCAATGGAAGAAGCCACAAGCCACAATCCCTGTTAAGCCCTTGAGCCTGCCTGTGGTGTTTACTACAGGTAAAGCTGAGCCCTCAGCCCAGCCCTTACCTTAAGAACATACTAGCTGCCTAAATAAGGCAAGGTTGAAGGTTGACACAGGGGGATTGGCAGAAACTTCCATGCTTCAAATTCTCTCTCTCTCTTTCTCTCTCTCTCTCTCTCTCTCTCTCTCTCTCTCTCTCTCTCTCTAACAGCAGGAAGTGAGATCAGACTCAGATAAGAGAGAAACTGAAGAGAGTGTGTGTGTGGCTGAGCACAAAGCACTCCCCTCTGGTTAACAGCAGTGTGTAAGCTGATAACTCAGTGATGTGCTATTTGGCTGTTGCGTAACTCGGATATTATAGTGTTCGACATGCAGCGTGAAGAGCAATGCATAATGTTATCATGGCTTTCAAAACTCTAATGAGCTTCTGGTGTGTGTGTGTGTGTGTGTGTGTGGGTGTGTTTTATGACTATCTATCTATCTGTCTGTCTGTCTGTCTGTCTGTCTGTCTGTCTGTCTGTCTGTCACACACACATACACACATTCTCTCTCTCTCTCTCTCTCTCTCTCTCTCTCTCTCTCTCTCTCTCTCTCTCTCTAACAGCAGGAAGTGAGATCAGACTCAGATAAGAGAGAAACTGAAGAGAGTGTGTGTGTGGCTGAGCACAAAGCACTCCCCTCTGGTTAACAGCAGTGTGTAAGCTGATAACTCAGTGATGTGCTATTTGGCTGTTGCGTAACTCGGATATTATAGTGTTTGACATGCAGCGTGAAGAGCAATGCATAATGTTATCATGGCTTTCAAAACTCTAATGAGCTTCTGGTGTGTGTGTGTGTGTGTGTGTGTGTGTGGGTGTGTTTTATCTTTCTATCTGTCTGTCTGTCTGTCTGTCTGTCTGTCACACACACATACACACATTCTCTCTCTCTCTCTCTCTCTCTCTCTCGCACGCACACACACACACACACACACACACAAACAAACACATACTCTCTCTCTCTCTCTCTCTCTCTCTCTCTCTCTCTCACACACACTCTCTCTCTCTCTCTCTCTCTCTCTCTCTCACACACACACACACACACACACACACACCACACACACACACATGTTGGCACAACATATGATAGTGCCACATCTTATTCACAAGCTACTTTGCAGAGCTATTTGGTTGTAATTTTTTTAATTTGGTTACTACAGAGCAAAGGTTGGCTTTACTATCTATGCACAAATTAAGGGTTGTGTAGGTCTTATGATCTCAGCGCAGACATTACTGACAGAACTCCTGAACACATATTTCAATATCTTAAAGAAAGCAAAACATGGAAGCAAGTCTCCACACTTTATTACAGATTATCAGCATACATGCTGCATTAAGAAAGCCCTTTAGGATGGTTACTAGAGAAGCATCAGCTGTGCTGCAGCACTTACTCTGTTTCAGAGATAGGTGGCAGAGTTTAGTTTTTCAGCAAGACCTACCATTTTGGCAAAAAAATGGCCATTCATCTGAGTAAACATTATATATATTAAATGACCTGGGACAGA
>BRDA01001794.1:0-14539 GCA_036984385.1 Crenuchus spilurus
CCAGCTAACGAGCAAACCAGCTAACGAGCAAACCAGCTAACGAGCTCGGCTCCTGCACGGATTAAACTCATAAGTAGGGTTACCACTGTACTGTGTTGACACAATTCTGGAATATATTAGGTGGTGATGAAAACAATGATTGGTTTGTGTAGTTGATGCTTTGAATGTGGCAGAAATGGGCAACCGTGAAGACTCCGCCGAAATGAGTAAAAATAAAAAGATTAGTAAAAAATACAAACCACCTAGAAACGTAATAGTCATTTTAATGGTGTCTGGGTGCAGGAGTTTCATCACTGAGGACACGAGTAAAATCTTTAATTATAGATGTCCCCGTGATAGACTAATCCAACATGAATAGGGCTCAAGATTAATTTATTTGCTAATTGCTTTGGAGGTGCGAAAAATGTGAGAGACTGTGTGATCGTTTCTGTTACAGATTTGAGACTACTTAAGCAATAGCTGGTGAACGCAGTGTTTAGGGTGAGAATGTAGTGTACAGTACCCAAATTGAGACACAGATGCAATTTTGGAGGAGGGGGGGTTCAAGGGTTCCTCAGGAAATGAAGGATTTCTTTTAATAACGCATCCCCATCTGACACACACAGAGCTGTCAGTGCACAGGAGGCGCAGTGGCTACTCACATCCGTGCCCTTTTTGCTGGTTCTCCGTTTGAATGAAGTCCGTTTTTTCCTCCGAGTGGAGTTTTTAAACGAGCTCTGAGAGACAGGAGAGAGACAGATGGCAGCTAGACTTCAGCTAAACCTAAAACCAACATTACTGAGAGAGGATTTCACACAAGCGACCTCTCCTGCAGTGCTGTTCTGCAGCTAAATTAGGAACATAATCAGATTCATCAGTTGAGTTTGCTCTTTTTTATCAGGAAGGGCTGTTCAGCAAAAGTCAGTCTTTACCGTACATGCATCAAGATAAAGATCTTTAAGATAATGTTTGCCTGGTTTGTAAGATTTCCCTTCTAATAACCCCTGAATTGAACGTGACAGCGGCGTGTCACTCATCAAAACACTGCCCCACCCCCTTACACATCCTCCAATCACAGCTCATACAGCAGATGTAAGATTTAAGGGCAAATTAAGCCTTAAAACCTCCAGAAGAGCCACAATTGGGATGTGAGCATAAGGGTATGACTCAGTTTTTGATCAATTCGACTGTTGAATGAAACAGATAAAGATCCACGTAAAAATGTGAGGCAAAAAGCGACAAGCCTGGTTTTCAACAAGCGCATGTAATGGTAAAGACTGGTACAGATACATCCTGATGATTACGCCGAGTCAAACAGCAGCACATTGAGGCCAGTGGAGCAGAGCACAGAGGCACAAACTGCAGGAGACGAGACCATGCAGCTCAGCTCTAAACACAGGTCAGGATCGCTTCTCATTAAAGTCTCGTATGGGACACAGACACATACACACACTCTCTCTGGCTCCATCTTTACTTTTAGAGCAGGGGTCGCGAACCTATGGCTCGCAAGCCAGATGTGGCTCTTTTGATGGCTGAATCTGGCTCGCAGGGAGGTCTTTAATAAAAAATAATAACGTTAAAATAAAACATTCTCATGTATTTCAATCCATTCATTTCCTACCGCTCACGTTCACGGCTGCGGGTGGCTGGAGCCAAACACAGCCGTCCTCTGGGACAACACCGAATTTTTATTGGATAATGCGTAACGTACACGGGTCGTTGTGAGGTCAGGAAGTAAACCTCCCTCCTTTTAATCAACTTGTAGACTAGCGCTTCATATCCAACCTCCTGCAGTCATTCAAAGCGCGCTTTGGAGAATTTCGTGAGTGCACTCGTCTTTCTAAGTTCACCACCCATCCACACGAGTGCACATTGGACAGTGCCGACCTGAGTTGCATCCCCGGTGACTCCGTAGTATTTCTCTATCTAAAGAACATTAAGACCAACTTACGATCACGTATGACGGATGCAAGTCTCAGCGCCTGCATGAAGCCTAACCTCACCACGTATCAACCAGACCACAAAGCCATCAGCAAAACCACGTAGCACCAGAAGTCGCACTAATGGTAACAGCATAACAACATTATTAAAACTAATTCAGAGACTTATTGTACTTATTGTACATAAAACACACACATTTACTCGTATTTAGTTTTAAACATAATGTACGGCTCTCACGAAATGACATTTTAAAACATGTGGCGTTCATGGCTCTCTCAGCCAAAAAGGTTCCCGACCCCTGTTTTAGAGGAACAGTTCTGTGGACACTTACATTTCTTTCTACTTCCCGTGCAGTCAACTGGCTAAATAGTTCCGTTCAGTTCCAAAAGAACAGCTACGTAACACACTTTAAAAGCTCAGAGTGGCAGAAACCACATTTAGTCTATAAGAGATGATTTCAATAAATGAGTGATGATTTCGACTTTTTAAGTATAAGCTTCCATAATTGCAGCATTGGCCTTGTAGCACAAACATGACATAAAAAGAGCACCTCAAAAAGTTCACAAACACAACCCAGTATGCTGACTGACCCACGGTCTGGTGTGTACCTGCGGCTTTCTGA
Organism: Crenuchus spilurus; assembly: GCA_036984385.1. Lineage (NCBI taxonomy): Eukaryota > Metazoa > Chordata > Actinopteri > Characiformes > Crenuchidae > Crenuchus > Crenuchus spilurus. The sequence goes on from BRDA01001794.1 coordinate 2,543, forward strand.
CTTTGATGATCCATGAGGGGGGCACGATGACCCCTGCATGAGCACCCAGTGAACACGGCTCCTCGATCTGATGCAGCATGAAGCATGTCACCTTGTTGTGAAACTGAAAGCAAGACCAAACAGACACAGCAGTGTCAGCAGCCAGTCCACACACGAGCCACTGAGTGTGCAACAGTGACACTACCCACATGATACAACACTCACAGCCTGCTTGCACCAGGAGCAGCTGATGGCAATGATCTCCTTACTGTGAAAGAACTTCTGCTGGAAACTCTGCAAGTGGAACAAGAAAACATGTAAACGATATTTGATGCTGTTAATGAACCTTGTTGAGCCTTTTGATGGCATTTATGGAATCACTGTTGTGTTGAGGATTTAAGTATTAACGTGTTATTAATGTGTTGTTAGTGTTGTTGACACTGTGGTCTAGATGGGGCTGTTAATGGTGTTGATGTGCTGATGATGATAGTGGAGTTAGTGATAATAATAATAATAATAATACATTTTATTTGTAACGCACTTTACATTTGTGACACATCTCAAAGTGCTAAAAAGTGAAAACAACACTAACCATTACTAAAAAATCGCAAACGACCGCACTGTAAAAAAACTAACAGTGATGTTTAAAGTGTTGAAAATGCTAATGGTATTAATGTTGTTTTTGTAAGTACTGTTGATACTGGGATGTATTTATTCATGTTGCTGTAGTTACACAGTAAATCTGCCAGTGTTAAATCCACACTATTAGAGTTCAATTAACACTGCGGGTGTCAAAATATAACACTCTCAGTGTTAATTTAACTCTAATAGTGTTGATTTAACACTGGCAGATTTACTATGTAGCGTTGAGGTGTAGATGTTGGCGATGGTCTTCATGGATTTGAGGTAACTACTGGTGCTAATTGTGTTGTGATGTTTAGGTATACATGGTGTTGATACTGATGGACACATTGGTGTCACGTACAGCTGGGCGATGTGGCCAAAAATTTTATCACGATAAATTTTTCTATATTGATCAATCTCGATAATCATCACGATATTACATTTTCTAACACTGTCATAGTTTTAAACAACATCTTTCTAAAAACATCATACTAAATACATGAAATGTTATTATTTAAAATATCAAATTGTTTATTGCCAGATCATAATATTGTATCGTACGGCTGGACGCGTTGAAAGGATGGACAAGAAAGACGTTTACAGTCGTCGCTTTATTATTGAAACTTACAATGATCGCTGTCCGGCAAAGCCATTCCAAAATAATAACAGGCTAGAGAGCCAAGCTAACAGGCTAATGCTAGCACTCGGGCTGACACACACACACACACACAGCGAGCCCCCCCTCCTTCTCCTTCTCACACAGATGAGCACACAGCGACCTCACGCTCTCTCGCCCAGCCAATCACACGCTTGTCTTAAACACAACAGTGCATTCTGGCAGTGCTGGTGAGGAGGAGCTAACAAGCAGCAGTATCAGACTTCTGAACTCACTGTCAAGCTGCTTAGATGTGAAATGGAAACGAACGTTAATGCTTATCGAATTCTATTGTTCCAGCTTATCATCATCATCGAGAGAAAACTTATCGTGAAAAAAATCGATATCGTTTTATCGCCCAGCACTAGTGTCACGGCTTTGAGGATGTTCAAAGAATATATAATACTGTAGGTGTTAAAGGTGTTGCTGTTACTGAGAGAACTTTGGCTGCTGATGTCGTGGAATGCTGATTATGTTTTGAGAGATTGTGCAGTTGGTGATATAACCCACCTTGCCACATTGACGGCACTTTCCCTCTTGCCGTCGTCGGTGGACCCAGTGATGTCTTAGTACATTCTGTAAGTTCAAACACAGACAGACAGTGGGTCACATTTTATCATCTTCCCCTCCTACATTAGCCCCCATTCTGTCAATGTACACTACAGCATAGCAGTGAAGCATATCAAACAGTATATGTGCTGTTTGTTCAACAGGACAGCGTGCTTACGTCTCGAAGGCATCGTGAGCTGCCTTCTCTGAAGGTCGGCTTGCAACGGAAGTTGATCTGCATGAAGAAAAGTAGGTAAGACAGAAGAATAAAAGAGCACTTAGGGTTTAGCAGCTTTGAACAATTAACAAATTAAGATCTCTTGGATGTTCTAGAAATAAGCCTTAAAAGACTAATGAAATGAAAAAATGAACATTTAACATCACTCTTGCAGGTTTACACTCTGTTTTAGAGAGTGCTGGTGTGGTCCAGCCGCAGCCTTTGTTTTGTACACCCGTTTTCTGGATTCTTGGCTGCTACTTGTTTTGGCACCTGTTTTCAGGAGGTAGTTTTTGCTAAATTAGAGGCGAGTCACTTGGGCAGGCGGACGAAACCAGGGCGGATGAACGATAACTGCGGCAAAATGTCCCCGAAAAAAGATGACGATAACCGTATTGTACAATAACCAGGGCAAACGATAACCGAGGTCCCACTGTATATGATTTACTATTTTTAAGCAGATAAGCATCAGAAGGGATACAGTGGTTATTGGTGCATCTCTAATAAAAAAAATTAAAAATAAAAACAATGAAAGAAAGCTGTTCACCATTAATTCACCATTGAATTAATTGCATATTTTATTGTTTTTCTAAGTGACAATACGTTCTGTGCACAGAGATCAAACTTCTGCATGTTTTAATGCACACTTACTCTTTATTTACTGAATTTAATGAGTATTCAGCAATTTTCTTGTTTCTTCTTCATGTTACGAAGCAGCCATTATACTGACATCTAGTGGACTGGATGTGTCAGGGATTCTGTACTAACCCTATTTTAAACATGTCTACCAGTACAGGACAATAAAAATTAGGACTAGCAGGCTGAGGAACAGTTTATTTCCCAGAGCTGTTACATCCATCACTACCTCTGCACATCCAGACCCTTAAGAACGTTTTCATTCATATCTGCATTATTTCTCTCTTGCAACTTTGCACCACCGATCTTGTACTGCTGCTATTATTGTCACTTTATTTTTTATTATCACACTAATTTGCTGCTACTGTGTGTGATATTGATATAATACATGTTATATTGCACTATATTAATACCGTACAACAGTACTCAGTTCATATAATAACAGACACTGCTATACTCATATATATATACTGCTGCAATAATATATAATAATAATAATAATAATAATACATTTTATTTAATAGGCGCCTTATTAATATTAATATTTATTTATATATTTATTTATTTATTTATTTATTTATATTAATAAATAACGCACATTTAAAAAGGAACATATGACTAACAGACTAAAACATTCCATAAGTAGTTAAAATTTGCTTCTGTTATTGTATTACAGTCTAGATTAGAGTGGTACAGAGTGTTACAATATGGTGATATGGACACCTAGTCTTTAATCCCTTATTGTACTGAAGAGTCACAACATCAATATCACAAAGCAATCAAACCATCTGACCGGTGTACGGCCCCACAGCAGCTATACTCTCAGGTCAACAAGCACTACAATGTCTTGTGCATTCCTTCTGTAATCTGAATGACTCTGACAATGGCCAGATTGTGAAAGCTAGAGGACTGGGTCAATGTTTTATAACAATGTTTTGACATGCCCTGTCCTAGGTTCGGCTAAAATAGTGGAATGCCCTACCCAGAACCCAGTGAAGGGGTATGGGGACTTAGTGCAACCGTGAACTGGATTAAGCGGTTAAGAAGATGGATGGATGGATGTTTTGTTGACCTACTGAGCAGAAAAAAAACAGCTTTTGTGTCCAGCTGTCTTGACATTTGGAAAGACTGTACTGAATGATGTTATGAAAGAGATACTTTTGATTTGCCGGGTAATGTTTGGCTTCCAGTAGGCCTTATATATATATATATATATATATATATATATATATATATAAATAATAGTAAAGTAGTTGGCAATAATAAATATGCTCATTTTTCTAAATCTTGCAGATTTCATATTGTGTACATGTGTATACTTGACACTGCATAACTCAGTATATATATATATAAGGACGACATAAACATGTATAGTTACAGAAATAGTGTTCAAATAATTTCTAATTTCCTCAGACCTTTACACAGTGCTGTTTGTATTTACCTTGTCCAGCTGTTCGATGCAGGCCGTGTGCACAACAATCTTACATGCTGCACATTTTCTCCTGGGAGCTGACTTCTTAAGGGAACCAAACGGCACACAGCACAGCACAGCGAAAAATGAGAAAGATACACATATTTTACTTACAATACAGCAGCCACCATTTGTCTCAACCACTGCTTGCTTTCTTGTATTTGTACATTCATCCACAGTACCTATTGTACTACAAACAGCCTCTGTTCCCCCACCCGCCGCCTGCTACAAAACAGCTCCTTTCTTCCCAGGCAATAGATTTGCCAACTTGCCTGGAGTGGTAATAAAAGACTTCTTTAACACATCAGAGTGGCGCGTTCGGCTCCAACAAAAGCCTGCCGGAGAGTGAGCCAGCATTAAGTCCCCTTTCACCTGCCTGCCTTTATGCCTTTATCCTCTCCAGACTAATAGCAATCTCTAGCTTTCAGGACGCACCGGCCGCATATTATCTCATGAAAGGCAGTGTCACTGTAATGACACTACTGTGTACCTCCTGCTCATCTCTAGTCTCTGACCACAGAACCCATCTGACTCCACAGTAATGCCTGTAATCACTGACTTTTAGACGTATAACAGTGCATTGTGATAAATCAATTTGATGGTGCCGATGTTAAAAGCCATTAGAATCAAATGCACTGTATTTTGGGATTTTCTCTCTGAGTCCTCATGTCCAGATTTTAGGGTTTTTATACAGCAACGACAAAAAATACATACAGAATGTTCATAGTTTTTGTAGAAGAAACTGTTAAATTAGCAGAAAATGTGTTTTGTAACATAACAACACATGTTGGGCCCTGAGTGGCTTAGTGGATGAAGGTGATGTCATTTTAGGATCACGAGTTCAAATTCCGGTTGTGCTGCTTGCCATCAGCAACCGGGGCCCAAGACAGCAAAAACTAGCAGGGTAAGACGGTGCTCTCTCCCCATCACTACTAAGTAATGTCAGCTGGCTCAGGTGTCTGCCAGGCGATCCATCAGAACTGGGAATCCTGCGCTTTCCTCCTAGCACATTGGTTGCCTGGCAACAATGTATTGGCAGCAGTCCAAATAGAGGCGGAGCTTGACTTTACAAGCATCAGAAGAGGACTGTGCGTGTCTGCACCTTCCTACAGTCAGGGACATTACAAGTGATAGGGAGAGTCAACAAATGGGCGGGTCGATTGGCTACACACATTGGGGAGGAAATCAGGTAAAATTAAAAACATGCGTACAGTGTACTGCTGAACACTAAAAATGTAGGCACTTGTAGATTATTTGTGCAAGAAATCATGTTTTCAGTTTGCACAGCATTGAAGGAACTTTATGTAAATTTTAAAAAACTTTTTTAATTTTGAATAGATTTAATTTGTTAGCTAGATTCTATTTTGTAGCTATTTTTAATAGTCATTTTAAGTCATTATGATAGATTTTTAATAGTCATTACGAAAAATATATATTTATTAATATTAATATATTTGTTTATTCAGTGCACACACACACACACACACACACATATATATAATATTCTGTACTGTATTAAAATGATTAAACCAAACTGATATAAAAAATCTAATTCTTCAATCCACAATAATCATAAAATCAAATAAATCTAATTAAATCTATCAGATTTACAATCCTACTAATCCTAATCCTATTTACAATCCTACTTCTTTTCTACCTGTCTCTCTCGTTCAGCACTGAACCTGCTTTCTGTTGCAGGATCTGCCTCTGATTAACAATTTATATCAGATCGTGATGGACATGCTGAATATACATTCATTCTCTCAGATCAGAAAGTGAAGGATATCTGCTCAAGGTTTTGCAATCTTGCATCAGCAATGATACACACACCAGGTGACATATTTCTCTGAATCTGTGTATCTGTGTGGTGTACTCACTGCAATCTTCACCATACAGGTCTCTTCACCCAGGTAACACAAGTCTCCGGAGCAGTTTGTCTCCAGCCACAAGTGGTCCCCATTGTTTGCATTCTCCTGAATTAAACACAATTCTCAGCATCAGAGGTTACGTACACTCATTGAAACAATATTTAATAATTTACGACTAATTAAAATCGTTTTTAGGAGGAATTCAAGAGTAGAAATGATGTAAGAAAGAAGGATGAACCCATCCTTTTACCACTGTTACACACATTCATCAGTGAACACAGTGGGCACACATGGAGCAATGGGCAGCCTCATCATCTGCGGCACCTGGGTAGCAGCTGGGGGTCAGATGCCTTACTCAAGGGCACTTCAGTTGTGGAGGTTTAGGGAGAATGAAGTGCTGTTCATTCACAACCCTCTCCCCCAATTTCCCTGCTGGTTTGGGAGATTTAACCAACAACCTTGCAATGCCAAGAACACTTCTCTAATCTTTAGGAACCTTTAAAGAGCCTCTGGAGAACAGCCATGGCTGTCCCCTAAAAGTAGATGAAATATAATGTAATTTAATGACAAATGTAGGGGTAATCTAAGAGTAGGAATAACACAATGTAAATATTGGAGTAAAAGGATGAAGAACTGCCCAGAAAATGGTCTTCTATGTGGTTCCTTATGGATGCAAATCCTAGACAAATTCTGATGCCATTGGACCAATACAATCCCATATATTTTATTAGTAATTTGGGCCCGGAACATTACAGATGCCACATGACTGGGATTACTGCAAGTATAAATAAGTGAGCACATCAGTCAGTTGTAGCAGAGAGCAAAGCAGTCATCATGGACAAAGGATGTGATTTGAGTGATGTCCAAAAGGGCACAATAATAGGGTACTGGATGAAGGGTGGTGGGATGTTCTAGAGTTCTTCTTCTACATTAAGTGCTTCTCAACGACAAAACATAACTGATGCCACTAATGCCAGCGGGGTACAGTGACTTTGGCAAGATCACTCCAGTGGATCACTTAACGTCTATAATAAACACAGAAGTAATGAGGAAAGAGGAAAGTCACTACTGAGTTGCATCAGAGCCTCTGAAGCAGACACATGGTTAGGTTGTGATGATATTCTGATATGACCATGTATTTTAATAAGTATAATCCTTTAGATCAAAACATCTTTATAATTATGTAAAGACAGAGACTGTATGTGAGCACAGAAGTCTGTGCAATACACACACACACACATGCACAGATGAACATTTAAGTTTAATACTGGCTGTGCTTATATTTGGGGTGTGTGTGGAGTGAAAGGCCAGCAGTGACGTTCAGGAAATGCCCCACTGAGCCCCACCCCTCTCCATACGCTCCACCTGCATTAAAAAGCTAAATTCACTGTTAAGAGCGGAAGTCTTTAAGAGACAGACTCCAAAGTCCTCTAAACATACAAAATCAAACATAAGCACCATCACTCTTGTCACATGAAAGACCAGCTTCATTTTATACCAATTTATGACCAGTACTCCCACAGAAACGATGGACCTATTATGAAAACATTGTTAGTAGCCCTGATCAGACTGGATTAAATGTACACAGAGCTCTGTGATGATTTCTTCTTTTACAGGAGATCCTCTGTAATTTTATTTATACCTGGATATGCAATGTCTGAGGTTCTCCCCTCATCCCCTAATAAAAATACAGGCTTAATTACAGTGGGGCCAAAAAGTATTCAGTCAGCCACTCATTGTGAAAGTTCTCCTACTTAGAAAGATGAAAGAGGTCTGTCATTTTTATCTTCAACTATGAGACAAAATGAGAAAAAAATGGATAATGAAAGTGAAACAGCTGGTTTTAGACCACAATAATTGATTAGTAGGTGTTGGGCCTCCTTTTGCAGCCAATACAGCGTCAGTTTGTCTTGGGAATGACATATACAAGTCCTGCACAGTGGTCAGAGGGATTTTAAGCCATTCTTCTTGCAGGATAGTGGTCAGGTCACTACGTGATGCTGGTGGAGGAAACCGTTTCCTGACTCGCTCCTCCAAAACACCCCAAAGTGGCTCAATAATATTTAGACACAAAGACTTGCTGTCTTGGTCACAGATGCGCCAGCAAGACGTGCAGCAACAATTTGTCCTCTTTTGAACTCTGGTATGTCACCATAATGTTGTGTGCATTGTAATATACTATATAACTGTGCTCTTACCTGCTAACTGAACCTTCACACTCTGCTCTTACTGGTGCAATGTGACATTAATGAAGATTGGCCACCAGACTGGTCCAGTTTAGCCATGAAACCTCCCACACTAACATGACAGGTGCTTCAGTTTCACTGTCTAACCCCTGAAGGTGAAAGGAGGCTAACAGAGAAAAGTACGGTCACGAATATGGTCAGTGGAGCTGATACAATGCTTAGTGAATACATTCAGAATCATGGCTGATTGAATTTAACCAAAAAATGTGACCTGTGGAAAAAGTCTCGGTACTGTTATACTTTTTTTGAAAAATGTCAACAAAACATTGTTTTTCAACATGATTTGACTGGAGTTTCACGCACGACCGTATCTGCAGTGTGCTGGTTGTGTGCTGAGTGTGTAGGATGTGGAGGTGTTAAGCAGTCAGCCACAGTGTGTGTGACTCACCGTCCAGTCGATGGTGGCGCGCAGTTCCTTGGCCGGTCCGTTGGTCAGGGCGGGTAAGGAGCTCTGGACAGGGGCCAGATGCTGCAGGCCTGAACGCGAGATGGCTTTCCTACACACACAAGAAACAAAAACAAGAGTTTTCAGCAGAGAAACACACTCTAATAATACTCACATAATCTCATCTAAGAGCAGAGAGTTGCCTTAGAGAGAGATCAGATCAGTGAGTCGTTTAGATTAAAATGTGCTACACTACCATTCAAAAAGTTTGGGGTCACCCACAATTCTCTATGACAACGCTGTTATTTCAGAAGATGTTTTTAAAGATGCTGGAGACAATATCCAGATAAAAGCCACAAGTGCTGCTGCTGTAGAAACTCAATCTTCAATATTAAAGTGTCACCACTTTTTTAGTTCAGTCAGGCAGATTTCAGAAGAACACAAGAAGTTTAGCGCATATTTCATGCAAAGCATCAAGGGACTTTGGATGGATGGATGTCATGGATGGATAGAATTGATAGTATGGATGGATAAAAGAATGGATTAATGGCGTGGATGGATGGATGTCATGGGTGAATGAATAAGAGAATGGATGGATGGATGGATGGATGACAGAATGGATGAATGGCATGGATGGATGGATGTCATGGGTGAATATATAAGATGAATGGATGGATGAACAGATGGATTTCATGAATGGCAGAGATGGATGGATGGATGGATGACAGAATGGATGAATGGCATGGATGGATGGATGTCATGGGTGAATGAATAAGGGGATGGATGGATGATGGATTGATAAAGGGATGGATGGATGTATAGATGGATGGATGGATGAACAGATGTATGTCATGAATGGCAGGGATGGATGGATGGCATGGATGATAGGATGATGGATAGATGAAGGGATGGATGGATTAGAGAAATCAAAATAATTGTTGCTCTAGCTAAATGATAGATAGATGGATGGATGGATGGATGGATACTTTATTAATCCCTTGCGGGAAATTCAAATAAACTGAAAGACAAAATGATGTTTTGTTCACAGGCTTATTTGAATCAGTAAACTCAATTCATCAGTCTTTCAGCTTAGACGGGTTTACAGGGGGTCCTTTTTGGCCTTTTTCTTTAACAGCAGGGATGGATACACTCCCCCTGTAGTGGACCTCTGCTAATCTCACACACAAAGCCTCTGAACGGAGCCCAGAATACTGTTGATAAATGGATAAAGATTGTACACCTTCTGAAACCAGCACACACACATACACACGCATGAGGAGCTCCTCCAGCTTCTGCCAAAAACAAAATGATCCACACCAATCTGTTGACCAGTCTGCTTGGCCAGGAAACTCCCATCATTCCCTGCGTATGAGAGAGACTCTGCCTCATATGGTATTGAACAGAAGACATGAGCAGCACTGTTTCTGCTCTGGGTCAGTGTGTGTCTGTGTGTGTGTGTGTGTGTGTGTGTGTCGCAGTCAGAAGCCTGTATGAGTCAGCATCATGTGATCAGAGCTTACCGCCTGTCTTTCTCTCCATAAAACTAGAAGGCTATACATCCACCGGACACTCTAAACAAAGACATACAAACTAATAACCTTTAATTAAAGATTCATTAACACAGACTTGTACAAAAGTTTGAGCACCCAGGTTCAGTTTTCTCAATTCTCAAGCTGAATGTAAGTTAACATATAAAACAACTAATATGTTGTTTGTACAAGTGCATCAAAGAACACAGTAGAAAAAGTTTGTGTGTGTTCATAATTTATTTAAAAAATGAGAAAGAAAAAACAAAAGTAAAGCAGAAAGAAGCTTTTGCATGGTATGCAAGAGAAGTGCATGAGTGAGAACGTCAGTGAGGAGAAAAGCTGTTTTTGAATTAAATGGATGATGCTGAGACATCCTCGCATGGGAATTCAAACTGTAATGGTGGATAAGAGGAGACAACAGTATTAAGTGTTGTGGTTCGGTGATGTCAGTTCAATTTACAGAACTCTTCAGAATCAATTAAATAATCAATTATCAAGGAAAACAGTCTTCAAAGCAGGAATCAGTATGAGGTAATGGAAGTGTGTATATTTACTGACCGCACGTACTAATCATAAAGTGTAGATGTTAATAACATACATAGGAAATGCAACTTAGACAGCCAATCAGCATTCTACAGCATGCTTATTGACTCACTGATGCTCATAAAAAGTTATTTAAGTATTGAATGCTATGGAATTTTTTACTATACATAATTTGTCAAATAAAAGTTATTTCTATAATTCTATTAGATTTAAACTAATTAAAAACAATTCAAAATTTTGCCCTTCAGATTATTCATTTTATCAATAAATGCCAATTCTTGTAAATATCAAGTACAGTGGTAACCCTACTTATGAGCATCCCCACTAACGAGTATTCCAGGTAACGAGTCGAGATCTCAGAATATTTTTGTTCCAGGTAACGAATTAAATTCCAAGTAACGAGTAGCCTAAATTAGTTCAAGTATGCCAACCGCTAGCAGTCGTAGCATCCCCTAGATGCTAGCATAGAAGAAGAGGTCATTCATTACCTTTGACCGCTGTCCAGTGAAAGTGAAAGTGCTAGTGAAAGTGACACAAAGACAGCAAAAGGTAGTGAACAAGAAAGTTAGATACATTTTACTTTTACTTTTCATATGATAAGTGTAACCATGCCATACACGTACGCCCGTCCTCCTGTCCTCCTTAGCCGCCAGCCTACACGAGCACCGTCGTCGTCTCGTTTATGTTTTAAAAACCCATATAAACACATTATTTAGCATATTAAAGTATACTGTATATTGGCCGGCTGATTAATGTTTTACATGTATTCTTATGGGGAAAATGTATCCAGCTAACGAGCAAACCAGCTAATGAGCAAACCAGCTAACGAGCTCGGCTCCTAAATGGATTAAACTCGTAAGTAGGGTTACCACTGTATACTGAAATATTGTATTCATAATAGAGTTGAGCCGGATACTCGTTTCAGACGAGTATCCAGTACGGATGAAGCATTTGTGACGAGTAAAACTCGTCAATATCTGTGCTCATGCTAAAGGAAAATCCTCATTGGGTAACTGACTGTCTTCACAATCTGTGACTGGCCAGTCACACAGAGTGCCCACCCCTCCCTACGTGTCTCTCTGTGTGTGAGAGAGTGAGGCACAGCTCTGGCTGCACAGACAGTCACTCAGTCAGACACATGAACACACAGACACACATACATACACACACACATACACACCTTAATCAATGTTGTTTAACTTTGTGTGGAAAAAAATGCCAAGAACGTTAAGTAGTAAAAATAAAAAAATAATTGAAAGGAAAAAAAATCTGTTCAAGATCATAAAATTAAAAAA
>BRDA01001794.1:14639-28273 GCA_036984385.1 Crenuchus spilurus
ATGGGGAAAATGCATCCAGCTAACGAGCAAACCAGCTAACGAGCTCGGCTCCTGCACGGATTAAACTCATAAGTAGGGTTACCACTGTAGTTGCAACTTCCTATTTAATTTTCATTTACATTATTTGTTTACTGCATGCAACTATTGAAGACATGGTGCACATAGAAATCATATTTATGTGTTTCAGAGACGTATTAATAAAGTATTTTTGATCATTTTATAACCTGGTGATTTAGGTGACTATTGAGTTCTAGTGCTTGTTAGTACTGTTAGCCTTGCAGCTCCAGTTTTAAACTAAAACAGCACAATTTGTGGAAAAAACTGGAAATATGATTTAAGTGAGACCCATTCCTATATATATATATATATACATGGTACAGAGCAATCAACATGAAACAGTGAACCAGTTAACTTCTATAAAGAACAGAAACAACAGGGATCACCATCCAAGCCACGACAGGTTATTCTAATTATTAGGTAGATGGTCATAATATTTATATAGAGTTTCTAGTGTGTCTTGTACTCATTGAATAAAGAGATTCTGATTCTGTGACCACTTCCTGTCCCTGGAGAGAGTGTGTGTGCGAGTGCATGTCCCGTTCAACATCCCCACACCTCAGAAACGCTGTTAGTATTCCACTCTTGTGGTCGACAGCTTTTACAAGCTGGATGCAGACAGACAGGCTCGATTAAACGTGCCAAAGCTCCTCTTCGCACTTACTTTCCATCAGGCGACCTAGTTCATTCTGATGAGAAGGCCTAGTAAGCCGAGTCACTGATTGTAATAGCGTTTAATCCTGAAGGACTGCAAGTGGTTGAGTCTCATCATGAATATTACACTGCATACGGACACAACTAATAGTCACTCAGACAGAATTTGGGGGATTAGCCAGACGGTGCACTGAAAAAAAAAGAGATGCACTGAATTTACTTGATTCAAATCTGTACATAAAAAATCTCCCACATGAACAAACCACATTAGCTCAGCACAGTCACCATAAGTAAGTAAACCCTGATGTGACAAGACAAAATCTACACTCTCTGGCCACTTCATTAGGTACACACACCTCATATCTGCACTCATTGTCTATTTTATCAGCTCCACTGAGCATACAGGTGCACTTTCCATCTTCAATGGTCAGGACCACCAGAGACCAGGTATTATTTCGATGGGGAGCATTCTCAGCCATGTGTGCTGTGCCTCAGTGTCACTGCTGGAGAGAAAAAAGTGCACCAAACAAAAATATATAGGCAACAGCATCCTGTGACCACCAGTGACGGACCAGATGACCAACACAAGCTGTGCAGCAACAGATGAGCTGCTGTTTCTGACTTTACATCTACAGCCCAACACACATTAACACACCACCACCACATCAGTGTGACTGCAGTGCACCAATATATGGACAATACGTGTAGATACAAAGTTTTGCATACTTAATGAAGAGGTATATCAGTCATATTGATGGGATGCAGGTGTTTGAAACAAGTCCCACTCAAGTTCACATATTTTTAAAAATAAGAAGATAATAAAACAATTTCTTGATTTATTGAAATAAGCCAGTTTGGTTTTAAAACACGCTGTTAAATCCTCCATCCATACTATTCATATATAGAAACTAGGCTGCAAAAATAATCCATTTTGAATTCATTGATATTGTGATGTCACAAAAAACAATATGTTTAAATATATCTGTCCAAACGTGTCCATTCACTCTGAAGTTACAGTAACTGTTTCAGCCTGGACTGCTTTTTGGATGAGGCACGGTACAGGGCAGCCAATCAGAACGTAGGTCATTTAAACATACTCATCTTAAAGGCGCAGTAACACAAACCGCCTGTTTAATTTAAATAGAAAAAGAGGTTAAAAATGGCTATATAAAATGAATCTGTGGTTCCTGTGAAACTGCATTTATATGAAGTGAGAGCCAAAATGATAAGCAGAAGCTTGCAGGTTAATACCTACAAGCGTAGGAGAGAGTAGTGTGTGTGTGTGTGTGTGTGTGTGTGTGTGTGTGTGTGTGTGTGTGTGTGTGTGTAGGTGGATATAGGCTTGTCAATATGGTCTAAGCTCTTCAATCCTTCCAATGGACTGGAATCACTAAATCCCATCATTTACATCAACACACAGACACACACATACACACACACACACTTGGATTTTCTGGCAGTACATTATCTACAGCAGAGAAAAAGGCTCGTCCAACATATTCAACATATTTCAACAATATTTTCTCATAATCGGACTCTGTGTTCCTAATGATAAACAGCAGCAGGGCTGGTAGAAGACTGATCTCGGGTTAGATTCCTCCATAATGGTGATGATCATCATCACTACAGCTGATTCTAGATCTTCCTACTCTGAGCTGGTCAATCATACTGTTTCCTAAAACACATTAACCACACTTTAAGATGTGGATGTGGTTTCAGAGGTGCTCCGGCAACATTTTTATAGAAATGAGTGGTCTACTTAGGTGACTATTAAATTCTAGTGTTTGTTAGTAATGTTAGCAAAATTTGAGGTAAGGGGAAATGAGTACATTTTGGGGCATACCATTCCTTTAAAATGTCAGAACAAAACATATGTACAAATACATAGACAAGACACAGTCAAATGGGAGACAAATATAAAAACATTGCAGTCTTGGATCACCTATCTAATGAATCTTGTGGCAAAATTAAGAATTCATGGGCAGGATTACAGGAATACTAGTGCATCCCCAAAAATGTGAATATCATGAAACATTTCAGTTGTGTTTCCATAAGAAGAAACTCTAGATCTCCCACAGGAGAGTGAACATTCGTTTTGTTGTGTTGCTGTTGTTGTTAATGATGGATATTTGTGAATGTGTTAAAACGGGTCTAGCAGTAGAAGGGGGAAAATTCAAGAAAAGTGACCATTGGAGCCACTGCCATTGTTTAAAGGCCAAAATGTAAAATGCTGTGCCAGTGGCACTTGGCACTGCTGTCTCTTATGTCAGACAGGATCTACACCAATTAAACCTATAAAAGCTGCCCAGCCACAGAAGTGGGCTGACGTTCAAAAGAAAATCCGCACACAGACGGGATGAAATCAATATTGAGGCTAACCCACACACCCCCTCCCCATCTACACCACACAAACACACACACACACACACACACACACACACAAAGCATCTCCCTGTAAAAACAACCCTGTGGGACAACAGTCACTGTGGGTATATATATATATATATATATATATATATATATATATATATATATATATATATATATATATATATATATATATATATTGTATATACTATATACTATTTACTATATATACTGTATATACTATTTACACTATATGTAAATGTGCAATGTAATGCTATTTACACTGTATTAACTATATAAAACCTATAGGTGAATGAACACATCATGTATGTTGGGTCACTAAGTATAAAACAAAAGCTTGGACATACGTCATCTAAACAAACACAAAACATTCCCTAATATTAGCATATGGTTCTTCTTATGGGTATTTTTGGGAAGCATCCCACAACATTCTGGGAATGTTCTGTTAAACACCAATTGAAACATTCCTTGAATGTTGTTGGAACCTTTCAAACATAACGTTCTCTCAATGCAACGTCACCTAAATGTCAGAATGTCTTGTGAGAATGTTGGATAGTTGAAATGATCTAGAGATGCTGACACTCTTCTAAACTTAATGGAATCTCATAATAACATTTATATAAGGTTGTATTAAGGTTAGAATAAATAGGTTACTAGAACGTTAGAACGTAACACAAACGTGTGAGAATGCTGTAATTCATTATTATATTATAAACAAAACTTTGCTGCTAAACCATAGCATGGGCTACAAGGATTCGTTCACAGAACGTTTTAAATAAACGTTGTAAGGAGTAAACGTTGTCAGCTGGGCTCAGTGCCGGCTTGTTTTTGTGGATTTGTATTTGTATTGTAAGTGTGGATGAGCCCTGGATGCCCACTGAGCTGTGCCTGCACTCACTGAAGCCTGGTGATCTAAAAACACACATATTGAGCCATTGTGCTATCAGTGCTTCACCATATGGCCTGAATTTCGCTCCATATATTTTGATGGACGTGTTTTCTCTTGAGCTGTTGTCTCCTTAGCTTTGAGTGCACTAGTGTGAACACAATCTGTTTTTTCTCTGGTGGTCACTGGAGTCATCTAGTGAATATGAATGGAGCCGCTCTCCGCGGTCCCGTGTGTCTGAATTCCACTCACCTGTACGAGGTCTGCTTCCTAAACGCGAGCCCCCTGAGTTTCTCCTCCAGGGGCTCCTCTCCGTCCACCGCGGCGCTCGGACTGTCCCCAGGCCGCCTAGCCTCGGCCCTCCCGCGGCGCTGCTCGCTCGTCTCCCCGCCCGCAGCTCCGAGGCTCCAGCCCGGCGGACTCCTGTCGTCCTCGGTCAGGGGGTCCATGCTCCGGCTCCGGACGGCGGTGGACCCCCTTCCCCTCCCCTCGTCTCCTCTCTCTCAGCCTTCTGACAGACGGACGGACGGAGGTGGAGGAGGAGACGGGTGTGAAGCGGATAAACCGCGGCGAACCCTGTTCACGCACGCCGACCGAGAGCTCCAGCGAGGCGGCTGGAGGCTGTAAGTGGCAGCGCGACTGAATGGCGAGGCACGAAGGCAGTGCGGAGAGTCCGCATGCTGGGAGAGTCTTCTCAGTGCAGCATCCCTTCGTAGAAAAGTAGGGCACCGGGTGCAGGGCTGACTACACACACACATATACACACACAGACACACTGACTGACTGACTGTAGGCTGTCGCTGCTCGCCGTCGCCTCTGCAGTTAAAGGACGCACTATGGCACGACACCCTCTGTAGCATTAATATCACTCAATTAAACACTAAACAATGAGAGATTTTACCTAAATATAAAGATCACGACTGATACATTAAACATACAGAGCTCGGAGACCACCAGGTGACCAGTTTCTCTGATATTACTCTTTATACGTGTGTATCCCTGATAGCAGCACTGAGCCTAGACCACATCCGGGGCTTACTAGTAGCCCACATGCCACATGAGACAATGGCCCAGATGTGGTTGTCTTATTAAACAAGGTCTATGAGTTTAGTGTCTGAGTGAAAGGTCAGCTCTGACAGTGGGCATGCAAAGGTGGTTAATATGCTGTAACAGAGCTATTCTACTGTACTGCATTATAATAAAAAATATCATTACAGTTATAATATTTGGTATTTTTATTGACATTGTCATTATGCTAAAGGCATTGATTATAAAGAATCGTATTTTTATCCAGCAGAAGTGAATCAAAACATATTTTATAAATATAACCATATTACAACAATATACAGTTTCTGGTAAAATATACTAATACTGTGAATAGCAAGGATTTATTCACAATAATACTGTATGTTGACAACATTGGACACCAACACCAATAAAGCATTTTAAATTACAGTACAGTATTTTCTTACATACATTTTAAGCCTCGCAAATGCTCAGATACCTCTGTTGTCAAAACCCCTCAGGGTTACTTTTTCATGGTTTATCATAAACAAGAAAAGCTGTCTCTGTTAAATAAATGGTTGTTTTGCTTTGAGTGTGATTTTGGAATAAGGTTAGCTATCTAGCTAAGAAACATGGAACTACACAGCTACACTTTAGCTAGCATGTAATGTGAGAGCTGGCTAGTTAGTTAATGCTAATCTTTATGTAATAACAACCAATGACTATAGCTTTTATTATCATGTGGTTCATCATTAGGTTTTTTTGTTTGTTAATTGTTACCTTAATAAAACAAGTTTTGTATTCCTAATTGTGTCACTGATAAATAGAAAAAAAAATCACAAAAATTAGCAAAGAAAATATATACAGACTTAGCTAGCTAAGCTAGCTAATATTAGCACTTTGATAGTGTAAGTTGACTAGCTACCTGACTTGTTTGCAAACAAATGCTAATCCTAATATTGTAAATGAACTGTCACAGTTTAAAATTACAGTATAACAGTATTTGTTTACTTTTTGTCCTTTTGCTGTCATAAGGTTCACACCAGCACAGGTTCATGATGTTATTTAAATAAAATTTTATGCTCATGAGTTCAGTAAACACTCATTAATTTGGCTGTACATGTAACCAAGGGCTTTAAATAATCTACAGCAATATTTTAAATATGTATTCTTCTGGAATTCATTTTTTTTATTTATGAGAGCATATGCTGTAAAACTGCAATAAAAACAGTAATTTTACTGTCATACTGTAATTCAATATACATTAATTTATTTTTAAATTACAATAGGGGCACTGTAAAATGAAAGTAACATGCTGGCATGAACTGTAAAATGATCATAAAATGTAATTCAATATACAGGAAAATATTGTTAAAATAAATAACAATAAACACACTGTCAAATAACAGTAAAATGCTGGCAATTTTTTTTACAATGACGGTTCTGCCTTAGGTAAATGCCAAACGTGACCCAGGATCTTGCTAAAACAACAATGGTGTGAATATTCTTCTTTTATTCTATGAACTACTGACAGCATTTCTTCAAAATTCCAAATAAAAATATCATTTAGAGCATTTATTAACAGAAAATACAACTGTCCAAAATATCATCTAATGCACTGTTTTCAGATTTTGCATCATGCAAGGAAAACAAGTAGATATTCTTTTTTTTTGTAATGCTAATGTTTTAAGAGTTCAGAAATAAATATTTAGTATGCCATCTGGTTAGCCTTCCACCAGCTTTTATGGCACTCTTGGTGCAAAAATTCAAATAGCTTGTGTTTATTTGATGGCTCGCGACCATCTGTCTTCCTCTTGGTCACATTGCAGAGGTTTTCAGTAGGGTTTAGGGAGATTGGTATGGATATGGGAAATATCATATCAATAACACAGTTTCATTAAAGAAATGTTTGAAGAGACCTACAATGTTTTAAATCACAAGCAACAACCAAATGATTCCAACCAAGCCATTTTCCATAATGCAATTTGAGGTTAGAAGTAAATAGCCATTGGTCCTCACCTGACATAATTTCTCCTCTTAATCATTATGAACCTCACATGGAAAGCCCTATCTAGACCTGGCTAGGGGCCTGGTTAAATGCATTATACTTGAAAGGCAAGAAATGGCATGTAGAAGCATTGATCCCATTGAGAATAAACATATTATACCATCACATGACAGTGAATGCACACTAACCAAATGGTACTCAAGTATTCACACAGTAAAGTTGTTTTTAGACTTATGTATTATGCATCTTCAAGAAGTCAGCATGCATTCCTATGTTAGAGCTGGAAGTGAGATACAAGGAATAGAGATAAGCTGACCTTCATTTAAAACATGTAACCTTAGCTTATGCTTCAAATGAATAACATCAGGCAAGAGCGACACAAGGGTCTGAAATTGAATTGTGAGTCATTCCAGACCTAACAGTAATATCATTAAGAGGTGCTCGAGATGTACTGCAGGCAGCAGCTCACAAGAGCGAGAAAATCAACACATCATTCATAATTTATGACACAGCAAATATGGAAAAATGTGTCCGTGCAGGCTGCCTTGTTTCCAGCTTGATCCAACCCACTGCTACCAGACTCATCACATACAGGAAACGTCGACAATATGCTCCGTTGGCAAGGAAATAAAAATGCTACAGGCATTCTAAAAATAATAAATACACAACAGCAAGAGCAACAACAAAACAAATCAATGGAATTCAATGCAGTTGAGTTCAGCACAATGGATGCTTTTATGGCCTGCACAGATTGCGCTGGACTCTGGTTGTCACAAGCATTAATATCTAAAGCAATTGAGAATGCTTGGCCTGTCACAGAACATCCTTTACCCACAACAGTGTGGACAGAGCCTGGACGGTGGCCAGCTTAGGACAAAAAGGGGCCATCTGTCCATTTAAAGACCCACCAGATTAAAAAAAAATGTAGAATTATACATTTATAATGAATATTCCAGGTTGGCTGCTGTTGCTCTTGTCATCCCAGGGCAATACTCCATGACAAAGCATAATCTGATTTTTATTATTATGTAAGAATATTTCCAATGTTATTAAGCAAAAATGAAATAAGAAAAAGTGTGAACATCTAAAGTGTCATCATTTAAAAATGACCTTCTTGTATCTACACTCACTGTCCATTTTATCAGCTCCACTGACCATACAGGTGCACTTTGTAGTTCTACAATAACACACTGTAGTCCATCTGTTTCTCTGTATACTTTCTATGATCAGGACCCCACAGGATCACAGAGCTGGCATTATTTGTTTGGTGGATCATTCTCAGCACTGCAGTGACACTGACGTGGTGGTGGTGTGTTAGTGCGTGTTGCACTGGGGTGAGTGGATTAGACACAGCAGAGGTTTTGGAGTTGTATATGCGAATGCCAATATGCAAGCATACTTATTCTGTTGGTCCTCCCCAGGATGCCAAAACAGCTCTGACCCGCTGAGGCATGCTCCATGGCATGTAGCCATTGTCATAGGCCCTAAAGCTCATTATCAACCATTTATAATAGACATGTTTGTGCATGTAAAAACAACGTGTATTAGGGGGTCTGTCACCCTGAATGATCTGAAAAGCAGTTTTGTTGTATCTAAAATCTCCAAGGAGGTAGATCTCTTTGGCCAGCATTGGTCAGCCCTGCCACTTCTGGAGTTTCTTGTTTTGAATAAAGTAGTTGGCATGATGTAAAAGAGCTGTTGCATAAATCAATCCATCCATCTATCCATCCATCCACCCATCCATCCATCCATCCATCCATCCATCCATCCATCTATTGAGTAGTATTGCTTTCTAATATTATTCATAAGTAATATCTGCTTATAACATAAAGTAAGGTGGCATAGTGACTTATTGGTTAGCACCTTTCAGAACTGGGGTTTCAGGTTTGATTACCCAACCTAGGTGGAGTTTCCATGTTCTCCCCATGTCTGCATGAGGACCCACAGTCCAAAAACATGGAGGTCAGATCTAAATTGCTCTGGTGTGAGTGTGTGTATGTCTATGAGTATACCCAGCAATGCATTAGTGCCCTGTCCATGCACAACATTGCAAAAAACTGATTTTTGGCAAAAATGCTGTTTTTGATTTTTTTTTTGTTCCATAATTTGAAAGTCATCTGGATTTTAGATTTTTTTTTACTTTCATTATAAATAGATAAAAAAAAAACATGCTCTAAAAGTACTTGAAATGTAATATTTTTACACGGACTTACTTTACCTTCGCTTGAAAAGTTATATGTATGGAGATACAAGGTTTTGTTCCAACAGCAATAGCATCCAAAAACAGCCTTGTCTATGTCAACTTATTGTGACATCAGCATCAATCTGACTCTTCCATTCAGGAAATTCTTTGTCCTGCCCCAAAGGGTGGTGCTCAGTAACACCCCCATGCTCTTTATAGGCCAACAGCTTCCTGAACTTCAATTACAGACTGAGTACATTAACCAGCTTCCCACTCACACCACTCCAAAACACCATCAAATATCAGATACGTGACACTGCACTGCATAGTCGATCACAAATGAAAAGAAAAGTTTAACAACGCACCTCTAATAGCCAAATGCATTTGGACTGGGCTGTGGGGTGTTGTAGAGAGAGTGTGTGTAGGCGGAGCAGGAGATGGAAATCGGAGGTCAGTGATGATTAAATAATTCCAGTGCTTTTATAACCATGATAATGACTGGCCCTGTCAATGGCTGATAATGAATCTAAAGTGCACATGCTCAAGTGGTGTGGGCTACCAACTACAGCCTGTTATGGATACTAATATAGCAGTGCAATCATTCATTAGTGTCAAAGAAAAAAGATTAACAAAGATTAATGAAGATTATGAGTGGAGGGCAATAATAGAAGACAATGGTGATGTGATGTGTGTGTGTGTGTGTGATGCTGAGAGGTTGATATATGATGACAAGACACATCAACTTTAGTGCCAAAAACATCTGTCTATTGTTTATACCAAATGTCTCAAAAGTAAGGAAACGCCCATATAAAAATTAAATGGTTTACCAGATGATAATCCAATTTTAGACACAAGCTGTGGGGGGAGGGGAAACTTGTTAGGCCATCTTGAATATCGCCATCTTGGATTCAACTTCAATTTTACAAATAGGAGGATAGTTGTGTGGCACATCAAACTGGTAGTCCCATTATATGACATTTCATATAACATGTATGAAATCTATATAATATATAAGAAAGCTCACATAATGGTGTCCCATTACGTGAAATACATGGTAGAGTTTGAGGCAAAGACCTCAATACAAAGCAAAGGTGCCAAGTCAATTACTGGTACATTCCAGTATTCCAGTCTTCCATTATTGGTATAATAGAACATTTTGAAGGCCATTATCCTGTTTATACCCCGGTTGCCACACAGTTAAGATATTTATGTGTACAAAACAAACATGGGCAGAATCTAGAAAGAATAAATGGACGGGGATAAAGTCAGGTAGGCTAGCTTGGTTCGTATGGTTACTATTCATATTTTACATACTAGTGGTGTCAGTTTTATCAGAAAATGTATTTCCCACCAGGAGGCACCACATAAACACCTAAAGTCAAAAGTTGAAATTGGATACATTTAAATTTTCAATGCAACACAAACTGGTTGATTTGTGATATAAAC
Source organism: Crenuchus spilurus (assembly GCA_036984385.1). Classification (NCBI taxonomy): domain Eukaryota; kingdom Metazoa; phylum Chordata; class Actinopteri; order Characiformes; family Crenuchidae; genus Crenuchus; species Crenuchus spilurus. Next base: position 25,266 of record BRDA01001794.1, read on the forward strand.
ACTATTTCCTACGTGGCCTAACAGTTCAACTGTAATATACCAAATAATAATCTGCATTTTCTATATTGATTGTAATAATAGTGTCATTTTTAAACATCAACAGTCAAGTCATGTTATTTTGCTACATTTGTGTTCAAAAAGACCCACAGAAAGGCTAAAATCATGTGGAGAAAGGCTAAAGGCTAAAGGCTAAAGGCTAGCTCTGACAGACATCATGTGACATGAACATGATCAAGTTGAGTGAATAAGTTTCAGTTCAAAGAAAATTACCACCTGACCAGCATTTGAAATAACAAACACTTTCCAGTCAACAGCTAATGCTAGTTTGACAAGACAATGTTGTAGGCTATTGCTAGCCTACATGCTATTACAGTAATGGTGATCCTTAACATTTTACTCTTATTTCAGGAGGCTATTAGAAGTTAAACTCAACATTTCTGTTAATGTTCACAGCTGTTATGGTAATTTTATTTAAATTACTAACAAGGTAAAGTTACAATAATCAACCATATAGCTGTAAAAACAAAAAAAAATCTCCACTTTTTCATTAAAAGACCTTTGAACAGTTAATGTTTTCTTATGAAGCAACAAATGCAATGGATTAGAGATAGTTATTTTTTAAAATCCAAACTATTTATTCATCTTAGAATTAATCTGGCAATTTTTTTTTCACTACTGTGCCTTTAAGACTAATAGGCTAAATTTACTCTCTTCTGATTGGCTGTCTGGTATTGAGCCTCAATGTGGAAAAAATCAAGGCTACATCATATAAAATGTTTTATCTTCAGCATGAATGGGCAGCACAAAGCTGCTTTAACCTGAAATGAAATGTTTATATGTAAATTTATTTATTGTTGAATACCTGAACTAAAGTTATAACAATTTTTACACTTGTATTCATTTCCCTCATGATATGCTCCCTTTAAATTCAGCACAGAGGTGTGAGAGGAGAAGAGTGGGCTTAGGATTTTCTCCAGGAGGATGTGGGGATCCGCTCATGTCCCAGCAGGAAGCGGAGACCTTTTCTTCCTCTACCACCCAGAGAGACAGCAGCTGCTGAAAACACACTGGGGGGCGAAGATGAATGTAAAATGTATGAGTAAACTATAGAGTGTGAGATAAATAGGTTCTATTTCCTTGATTAGGAGGTTACTGTTTGCTGTCAGAAATACTGAACTGAACACCATTACTGTACATACCTTTGTATTTTTTCTCATTTTTTTCTGTAATCAATACTGTATCCATCAGTACTATTTCACAAATTTAGCACATATTTATATTTGTGTATACACATTTACACATTTTAAAAATGGCTGCAGCTGGACTACAGTGGAACCTCGGTTTTTATCATTAATCTGTTCTAAGGACCGACATGGATGATAACTGAAGCAATATTTCGCTATAAGAAATAATGTAAATCCAATTATTCAGTTCCAGACACTCCAAAGTGTCCAAAGAGTGTGCTGGTGTGGTCCAGCCAGCCTTAGTATAATATTTTGTATATATTGTGCAGCCCTAATGAGTATTACACATTTGTTATAAAGGTTCATCATAATATTCCTCATTTAAATGCACTTAATACATTTGATAGGTCTCATTTAGAATTGTTTGTCTTGAGTACTATGATTTCTAAACTGACATATTTATTGCAAAATCCTAAAATACCACAATATGATATTTGTCCCAGTGTCATTGCTTTGCACATTGGAAGCTGAGAAGCCAGTAACCTGGGATTTCACTCATTGGTGCTTCCTCGTGGCTTCACTCTTGGTTTGCTTTGTGGAAGACTTTTTACTGGCTGATGTCTCCACCTGTGGTCGAACAGAGGATTGCAACTGCAGTCCATAATGCAACACTGTGTGTCCCAAAGACCACTCTTCTAATAAGTGGATTTAGAAGGTGCACCCATAGCTGAGATGTTCAAGTGCTTATACCCAGCTTGTGTCATTTCTGTAGAAAAGCACTGCCCATGGAATGTGACTCTCTAGGCTTAAGGTCACCAAACCCAAACATCAGATACAGGGGTCTCCCAGTATTTGGCCATGGAGAGATTAAAAGCCAAATCTAAAGACAGTCAGGAACAGAAAGAGAACAAGTGAGAGAATACATGCACAGTGTGTAAAATACCCACAAAATGTCAAAGCAAAAGAAAGACTCTGAGCTTTGGCTTCTCTAATATTCTGCAGCTTAAATCATGTATGGATTCTTAGCACTGATGCAAGTCATGTGCAATAGAGGCAAAAAAAAACCCTTCACGAGATGGTCTGGAGCCAGAACAAACCGTACAGCTTTTCTTCCTTAAAGAGAAATTGGTTGTAAATACAAAAATGTTGTAGAGTGAATGATTTGATGTACAGCAGTAGTCATTAACTCCAATCCTGGCACGTTTCAGTGATTCTCCTGCTCTAATTGTCAGTTGAAAACCTCACTGAGTAGTACACTGCCCAACTTTGGGTATCTCTAATACGGACCACTAGACATACCCAAGTAAACAATGTTGAAGTGCTTTTTAAACTCTCATCTATTCACCAACTTGACAAACTGAGTCTACCTGAAATAGTATAAACAACATGCTCAATAACGTGAAGACACCTCTTCTAATGAGTGAATTCTTCTACTTCACCCAATAATGGCTTGTAGACATTGGTATTGGTATGGCATGGCATTGGTCTTTGGAGCAGTAAAGCTGTGTTCTCTACAGTGATGGAGCTCCAAGTGTAAAGTCTTCCCAGAAGAGTATAAGCTGCAGAAAACTACTAATACAGTGGTAAGAGTTTAATCCGTGCAGGAGCCGAGCTCGTTAGCTGGTTTGCTCGTTAGCTGGTTTGCTCGTTAGCTGGAAGCATTTTCCCCATAAGAATACATGTAAAACTGATTAATCTGTGTCAGCCGGCCAATATACAGTATCATCTTCTTAAGTGAGTAATCTTCTCCACAGAAGTGCAATAACTCGTACAACAAATATGATAAAGTCCATCTGAGTCAAACAGTTCAACCACTTATCTACT
>BRDA01001795.1:0-16160 GCA_036984385.1 Crenuchus spilurus
AAATGTTTAACCTCTGTCACTGCCATGTTACAAAGTATTGAGCTGAACTTTTGTTATTGACCAAATACTTATTTTCCACCATAATTTACAAATAAGTTCTTTAAAAATCCTACAATGTGATTTCCTGGATTTTTTTCCTCATTTTGTCTCTCATAGTTGAAGTGTATCTATGATGAAAATTACAGACCTCTCTCGTCTTTCTAAGTAGGAGAACTTGCACAATCAGTGGCTGACCAAATACTTTTTTCCCCCCACTGTATGTGATGGTGACGGTGAGTAAAAGACTATAAACAGTATAAACACTGTGTATCTCTCAGAGCTACAGCTGCCACATTCCTAATATCAACACTCCTGAACCAGAGACAACATCACAAGTGTCTTACCTGGACTCAGCAGAACCAGAACTGGTCCAAAGTTTTCAGATTTCATTAGTAAATCAGCTCCTAGAGTCTGAGAGACACAATCCAAGCTGTCTGAAGTCCAGTGTGCAGGTTCTGCAGTCTGTGATGGTTTAAGCTGCTGCAATTGGCGCAACTGTGATTTTAGACCATTTCATGCTTCCATCTGCTGGCAAGCTTTATGGAGATGCCCAGCGCTGCCCACAGTGCCAACACTACTACTGACCATCATATTACTGTGACTGATTGGCCAACTCATGAGTTATAAGTCATACAGATGACAGTTTACCATTTTTAATTAAATTCTGAATAAAAATGAACTTTATGACAAAATTCTAATTTCTTGATGGATGCTACACTCCTAAGTAGCCGCCACTGCTCAGGACGTAGTTTTTATTGTCATCTTTGATGTTATATGGGGATCATTCATTTAGGATTCCTGGAAGTGCCAAAAAACAATTGTACTTGAAAGTTTTCTGCATCATTGTTTAGCTTCATTGCATATGCAAATTTGCTAATTAGTAACATCTGGTTACAGTAATTACAGTTAACATGTCCAGTGTGAAATATTTCTGTCTTTAATCAACCATATCCATCATATAACATCCTTTTCACATGTTATTACCATTTTCAGTTCAGCTGCTTATCTTAAACTTGTATAATAAACTGTTTTACGCTAAATGTGTTGTGTTTGTCTCATTGTTGGTGTACAGGATGCAGTGCAAAGTTCAGCATCTTACCAACAGATGTTTCTGAGATGTTTTGTCCTCAAAATCCTTTCTTTTATCCAACAGGAGGTACAGAAGCTGCTGGCTAAGGGAACCTGAGCACAATGAGACACAAAAATCAAAACAAAACATTTAATCCCATGAGGACAGATTGTGTAAAATGCTGATCTATATACTGAACAGTAATCCAATTATTATTATTCTATTAAGCTCTACTAGTGATTAAATTATGTATATACACACTGACTGGTCACATCATTATGTACACATAACTTGTATATACACTCATTGCCTTTTTAGCTCCATTGACTATGTAGGTGCACTTACAGGACCCCCACAAAGCAGGTGGATCATTCTCAGTGACATCATCACATCAGTGTCACTGAGAATGATCCACCAGCTCTGTGGGGGTCCTGACCATTGAAGAACAGGCTGAACAAAGTATATAAACATCTGTAAGTGCACCTGTATGGTCATTGGAGTTAAAATAGACAATGAGGGTAGATACAAGTTATGAGTACCTAATGAAGTGGCATAAATGACCCGTTGGGCACCACTGTTATGCCATTGGGAGGCACTCAATATATGATGAAGTCCATTCTCAGTACAGCAGCTCTAGAACATCTCACAAAAATAGTGGTTTCTGAGATGCTGCCTCCACCATGCTTCACTCGGTACACTATTATGTTTATTTGGACATCAGTCACATCACATCAATGGCATCGGTGTCATCCCAGGTCGAGTACATTCAGAGCCAGAGGTGGTCAAGTTCCATTACATCCCTCACTGTTCATAAGAAATTGTTGGGATTTTCAGACCTCCCGTTTTTCTGTCAGGAGACTCTCTATGGCAAAGGCTTTAACAAGTCAAGCAAGAAGTGGACGTCTGAAGAGGACTGAAAATGCCTAAGAGGTTCTGAGGGAGATACAGAGCTGGTTTGGAATACAGCACTGAATCAATGGAGGACCTGTTCTGAGCCGGAGCTGTGTCCGGCGTGGGCCTGCTGGAGGATGTGAGGGGGATGACAGGCTTCATTACCAGCAGAGCCGGGCTGTGTGGATGGGGTCCCTCAGGAGCCCTGCTGCTGGATGATGGGACAGTTTGCTGGAAAGGTCAAGAGCAGACAAATCAGCCTCGCAGAAACCATCTTAAACTGCCGCTGATAGAGCCAGGTCTGGAGCTTTGCTGCTTGTCTACATGCTTCATCCACTGAGTGGGGAATTTATACAAGTCTAAAATTGCTCTGAATTAATCAGCTGATGAAGAATTTCCATCCGTAAAATGATCCTGTTAGAAAAATGTGAGGTTCCTGACTTCCACCAGCAGCTGCTTAAATTTAACCCCATCAAGCATGATAGTCACTGCAGAGGTCGCTATCTATGTATCAGCGCACAGTGCAGGAGGAAGTGTTGTATAATGTATCAGCACACAGTACAGTAGGAAGTGTTGTATAATGTATCGGCGCACAGTACAGGAGGAAGTGTTGTATAATGTATCAGCGCACAGTACAGGAGGAAGTGTTGTATAATGTATCAGCGCACAGTACAGGAGGAAGTGTTGTAAAAAAGCGAGATGCTTATGAGTAAGCCACACAATGCAGAAGTAGCCAACACAGCCCCCATGTGGACGCAAAAGGAACCTCACACCTGCTTTTTGTTGTAAGTAGAACTGCCAATAAAATAGGTTTAAGTGTTATTGGCACCATGTCTAATGCCAGGCGTGGGCTAAAGCCAACATTGAGCTGTGTAACAGTGGAATTCTCTGCTCCATCCAATACATTTGGAATGAGCTGAAGGGGGAGGGGCTCTTGTCATTCAAATCAAATCCTTACAGCAATGCTCCAAAATGTAGTAGAAAGCTTTCCTGGACAGTAGACAGATATTCTAACAAAGGCAGGATAATCTCTTTATAGCCTTGATTTTTGAAGGAAACCATGAATGAGCAGGTGTCCCAATACTTTTTTCCCATATTCACTAAAGCAGTGAAGGTAAATCTAACAGGTGAATTATATTACAGTGTTAGCCTTTATTGAGATTTCACTCTCTGTTAATGAAGCCGAATGAGATCCGGTGAGAATGTAGGTGACATTTTATTCTTATGACAATGTGCCATCTCATAGTCGTTGATAGGCTGATGGAGCGGTACGAATCCCTTCTGACAAGGGAATCATTTACAGATCTCCTTCCAGTTTCTGCCATATTGACTAGCCAGTAATGACAGTGTCTAACCCTGTTATACTCTGACAATTATCACCAAGTGCTCCTCGTCCTCCAGGCCTTCACAATTAGGCCCTGTATTATCATATTGACATATCTGACGCTCCTCGGACAGCCTTGTGAACAGATGGTGAGAGCGCTCGCTGTTGAAGGTACGATGCTCTGAGATGCTGCAGTGTTGTCTGATCAAGTCAAAGTGATCAGATGGAGGAGCTTTCACTTTTGGTACATGATAGAAGTTAAAAATTTGGTGGACACAGATGTGGAACCTGCTTTTGCTGAAAACATCCTCAATAGTGAACAAAGATCAATATTTCATTTCAAATTGACATAAAAGTTTCTTTGCTGAATTAACAGATTAGATAAAAACAAACTAAACACAAAATGCATTAACCTTTGTACATTAGTTCCAGTGCTACATGTATGGTTCTAGACATCACAGCATAAAAACAAAGCAACATTGAGGTTCACGTCAACTTCTCGCTGAAGTTCTGGTTTAAAACTCTTTGCTAGTTTTTGTTTGATCAAGTAAAACCAGACATATGTAATCTAAGTTTGATATAAAAATTATGTTTACACGTCTGTAAAAGTAGTGAGGGGTGATATGCCTGATGAGGAAGCCACACAATGCAGCAGGAGCCAACACGCCCAAAGTGGACAAAAACAGCCTCACAGCTGCTTTTTGTTGTAAGTAATTGTATATCAGCCTTTGATATTTTACCATCATATCTACACATTTACAACCTGTTTAATATAATTTTACATCTTTAAAATGTTTTATTTAGCACACTTGAGTATTTTTAATGAAATAAAAAAATTAAAATGGAATTTTATGTCTTTTTATGTGTTTGTTTGGTCCAGTATGTTGATACAGTATAATGTATAATATAATATGTTATATTATGTGTTATTTTCATTCGGAGTGCATATAACTGCACAGATCTATAATGTTGACTTAATTAGTATTAACGTTCTTTATTGAGCTGTTTTTGTTCATAATTTATTTTGTTTATAATTTGTAGTGTTTCTCTGAATATGAACTTCAGAAGAAACCATCTAAGAGTGACACTAAGGTTGTGTATTAGCAAGAGTATGTCTGTATGATACATATCATAATACCGGAGTTGCAATATTATATATTGTGATATATATCACGATACAGTAAGCAAGTGATTTTTTTTATCTAATTTCAGGAAAACATTTCAGTATTAAAAACAAGTATTTATGGAATGCAAATGGAATCCACTGTCTGCAGTTATTATTAACTATTAGTTAAACATACATTCCAGACTCGATACAGTATCATAAAATTTTAATATTGTGATACTGAAGTGTTTTGATATTTTCATAGAGCCTTACTGAGAAGATATTGTAGTTTACACAGCACTCTTTACTATTGTGGTTAATTGTGGTTGTATAATTTTGATAATGTTCTGCAAAACACTGCTGTAAAAATACACCCAAATTACAACAGTAAGATACCGTTTTTGGTAAAATACAGTAATACTATAAATAGCAAGGTTTTACAGTTTTACTGTATACTGACAACATAGGACACTGGTAAAGCATTTTACAGTACAGTACCGTATTTTCTCAAAGATGTTTTCCATTAACAAGTTAAGCTGTCTCAGTAATATAAATAGCTGTTTTGCTGTGAGTGAAGTTAAAAGGGAGTTTTGTGTAGATAGAACAGATGTGAAGATTAGCTATAGAGATGACTTAGCTGTGTATTTTGGTGTTTAGTAAGTTCTGTTTTTTCCTGATATACTTGTTAAAGAGTGCAGAACCAAAGCTGAGTGAAACATGTCTTCCCTCACTCATTTTCTGGGTGCCGCCACATTAATGTCAGGATTGAGACAATTTCTGAAAGAACTAGCACAACTTGAGTGAAGAATCACTGAAGAAGTGATGTTGGCCAAATCCAAAATACATTAATGTACTGTAAAATTAAAATAGACGCACTGGAAAAATAACAGTAGCATGCTTGTATGTGTTGCAAAATTACCATTAAAACAGTTATTCTACTGTTGTACTGTAACTCAAAATACAGTAAAATACTGTTAAATAACAGTAGATGCACTGTAAAATAACAGTAACATGCTGGTATGTGCTGTAAAATTTGTATTAAAACACAGTTATTATATTGTTGTTCTGTAACTCAATATATCAGAAAAAATGTTAGAATAAATAACAGTAGATGCACTGTAAAATAAAAATAATATGCATGTGCTCTAAAATTACTATTAAAACAGTTATTATATTGTGGTATGTAACTCAATATACTATAAAATACTGTTAAAATAAATTACAGTAGATGCACTGTAAAATAAAAATAATATGCATGTGCTAAAATTACTATTAAAACTGTTATATTGTTGTTCTGTAACTCAATATACTATAAAATACTGTTAAAATAAATTACAGTAGATGCACTGTAAAATAACATTAACATGCTGGAATGTGCTGTAAAATTACCATTAAAACAGTTATTCTACTGTTGCATACTGTAATTCAATATACAGTAAAATAATGTTAAAATAAGTAACAGTAGATGAACTGCCAGTATTTTATCAATTTACAGTGATTTTATATACAGTGTACATATAATAAAAAATTAAATAATAATGCTGCTGAGACCTAAAAGCTGAAACATCTCGAGCTACTTCCTGAAAAAAAATGTGCCCCAGAAATCATTAAAGCTCCATCTCTTTACGGCCAGAAGAAGACACCAGGTGGACAGCATCGATCTTCCCTTCAAGCTCTCTCAGCGGCTCTTGCGCTACGCGTCACCAATTGTCAGCCTTTTTCTCTTTCTGCCTTTAAAATATGGTCACAAATTTACAAAAGGGACTCGTGCTCCCCCGACCCTGGCAAGGTACCATCACTCAGTGGAAAACATTGTGAAAATATCAAAGGGAAGTGGCGCCCGACAGGGGAGAGGTATAAACAGCGTAATGATTTCCCCAGAGTTTCTGCCAAGAGCCGGTGTCACCCGAAAGCAGCATAAATGGTGACATATCCTCACTTAGGATCGCAGGGAAATCGAACACTGACATTCTTTTTAGGGCCCGGGCCTCCTCATCAGCCAATTACCGCAGTAACTGGAGAGTGCGCTTCTCCAAGCGCGGGCAAGAATGCCACGGACCTTCTGAGATTAGGACTGTGTACGATGCCAAAACAGCCTGAACTGCACACCGTGGGGTGTCTGAGCCCAAAGGGGCTATTTATAAACCAACCAAAGCCTCTCTGCACTCAGCTCCAGATCACACATTCTTGTAATGGGACTTTTTCACAGACTGCCACCCCAAAACAAACACCCCAACTTCCCTTTTGTTTTGTTGATGGGCCGGAAAGCAAAAAGCAACGAAATTGCGATGACAGGCCTTCGTCAGGGACGATGGATGAAAGCAGTTAGTCTGGCGATCGCAGCAATGTTTAATCATGAAGATGAAGCATTTACGCCGGAGCCATTGTGTTAAGTTTATGCATCGCGCCACATTTATCATGAGCAGAACGCAGGATCTCAGAAGCCAGAAAATAATGGCTTGCTTAATAAATCAGGTGATGGCACATGGGAAGAGCTCTCCCACCCAAGATGGTTCAGAGCCAGCAGATGTTCTCCAGTGGGTGGCATCTCCTGCATATTCCCACTGCCATAAACTAACCACTTAATAATATATACAAGTTCTGGTTCTTGTACAAATGGCCTTTAAGTGGCGTAGAACCATTAAATTAATCACAAAAAAGATTTCATTGAATTGAAAGTTTATTAAATGTAAAGTAACAGTCACAGTAATATGATGGTCAGTAGTAGTGTTGGCACTGTGGGCAGCTGCTGGGCATCTCCATAAATCTTGTCAGCAGATGGAAGCATAAAGTGCTCTAAAATCTCCTGGTAGGTGTTGAATTTGGACTAAACACAGTGGACCAACATCAACAGCTCAAACCATCACAGACTGCAGAACCTGCACACTGGACTTCAGACAGCTTGGATTGTGTGTCTCAGACTCTAGGAGCTGATTTACTAATAAAATCTGAAAACTTTGGACCAGTTCTGGTTCTGCTTGGTCCAAGTAAGACACTTGTGATGTTTTGTCTGGTTCAGGAGTGTTGATATTAGGGATGTGGCAGCTGTAGCTCTAAGAGAGACACAGTGTTTATACTGTTTATAGTCATTTACTCACCATCACATATTATCATCTGAGATTCTAAAACAAAAAAGGCTTGAAATATGTCACTTCAATTATAATTAATGTAAAATATGAGTTTACATGATATCTTTGATGTTTGACAAATGTTTTTCACGCTCAACTAACATCTAAAAACTGTATCTTACATCTACAACTCCTGAACTGGCAATAGAACAAAACTGGGTTCATCCATTAAGCCGGAAAAGAGACATCTCGGACATGGAATAGGCTCCGGCTCTGGGGCAGCAAACATGGAAAAGTTTCACCTGGAGCAGATTAGAACGGATTGCCGTGTCCAAACCTATTTTCCGGACGGTGAGGTCTGATGCTAGTTGATGTTGTATGTAACCCCCAAAATGCATGTCGGCGACAGTAGCTCCGGCAGTTTTACAGTGGGGCCAGGCCCTTCCCCTGTATTTGTCTCACTAATGCATCTCCTCCACACTCGAATGCTGTGCGGGGAAGGGCTTGGTTGGAGCCCCCTTTTCCATTCCCTCTGAAACTAATTAGCGCTGAAGGCTGGAGCTGGGGGAGACCAGCGACGGTGAGACATGGAAGGGTTGGGTGGTGGTGGTTGGAGAAGGGGGGCGGTTGCTCTTTCTTATTGCTGCAAAGACCACTCAGCCTTGAAACAATGGATCTGGAGCAGCAGCTAACTTGATCCCAGCATCACGGCCTCGTTATTGCCGCATAACTGTACGATGAAGACACTTTTACCTCCGTAAGGAGGTCGATCCTCATCGTCACCGCTTTCCTGAAATTCAGGCAAACTTCAAAATGGCTCTTTGTTTTGAGGGATGGCCGAGGGAGGCGGTTAGGACGGACAGCTCTGCTCTCTGTGCCCTGGCCCGGGCCTGCCCCCCACTCGCCGCAGGGGCCAGATCAATAGCAGCTGAATGCCATCTGCTTGGGGCAGCAGAACGCCACCAGAAGTCCACGCCATGCATCTTCCCCTATTGAAAGGTTATTTTTATGCGAGTAAACAATTCATCCTCTGGCCTCCACTCTTTTTGCTCGTTTACCCCAACCACTCGATCGATGGCGTATGCAAAGCAGGGCGAGGAAAAAAAAATTGAATCCTAAGAGTGAACCTGATGCCCAGGTGACAGCTAATCGATTAGCCTCCCAGCTAAACTCTGACATGCCGCCCGACTTGTTTTATAGCCGCACATGCAAATGTGCCCCGGCAAAAAGATTCGGATCTTTCAGAAAACCCACTCGAGCTCTTTTAAGCACAGCCAGAGACGGAAGAGCGCCATGTTGTTTACTTCCAGGCGACTCGCTGATCACGGCGCCCACATTGCATCATGGTGTGTGTAAGGAGTCTGATGAGGGGGCATCATTGCTCGCCCGACCCCTCCAACAGCAGTGTCCGGGGAGAGGCGGATACTTCCGCGGCATGCTCCGCTGGCCACACCGAACCTGTTACAGCTCCAGGGGGGATTGTTTGGCTCTTATTAGATTTTCTGCAGCACGGCTATTAGTGATAAATGTACTGCCGCATTCACTGTCAAGTTAATCAATGCTGCCAAAGTTTTGTTGACCTAACAGCAATCTATAAAGCAGAGGCTGCTTCGTTTTCTCTCCCCCGCCGGCCTCCACCCCGCTTTTCCATGACAACTCTGTCTACCGCCGGGGCCTTTCGGAAGCCTGATTCTCCTTCAAAAAAGGATGGGGATGGGGGAGCGCCGGACTGTCCACAAATTGAAATACTGTCTTTAAAAGCGGGGCAATTGCTGTGACGCCTGGCCTGTCAAAAGAAATTGTTTAAAAACCAGAGTCACTCAAATAGATCCAGTTTGATGGTTAAAACACTGGCAAATCGATAACTTCACAGATGATAGAACGTTGTCAAGTTTGGGAAGGGAAAGAAAAAAAGTGCAATTTTCTTGACAACAAACCCCTTATTTTCAACAGCTGTAAAAAGATGAAAGGAGGGAGATCGAAAGATAGGAGGGATGGGCCAAGGGAGAAGAAATAAGACCTAGCTCTCAAATGTATGGCACTGTCATCAAGCAACCGCTGCGCTCTCCTCGAAAACAAATGACTACCACACACTTTCAAACGCAATTATGGGCTTATGAAATATGAATTTCCATTGATTTCTTTTCCTCCCTGTACGAAATACTCGGCGTATAAATTATGAAGGAGTGCTGACATCACTCGGGCGGGTTCTTAGGGAGGCGTCGCCTTGTTTTTATTTACTTATTCAGGTTTCATTATTACTGTTTTATTTATTTATCTCAGGGGCCACATATAATCCCAGACGAATCACAGATAACTCATTGTGGCTCCTGGGCGGCGGGGCCCCGCTCGCTCTGTCCGAGTCGGTGAGGCTCGGCTTGATGAGGCCGAGCCGAGGCACAATTACTGGAGCAGGAGAGGAGCACTGTAACCTGGCTGGAGAATACTGATTAACCTTTTTCACGCCGCTGACAAATGAATTGCATCAACGGCGCACGACAGCATTTATCAACGCCTGTCCGCACTTAGGGTCCCCCCACCGTCCGGCCGAAGAAAAATAACAAGCTTCTGCTAATAAAGCAAAGCTGCATGCCGCAGCACATTACACTGTCACACACTTTACAATCCTGCATCAATCTTCTCTGAGCTACAACCAAAAAGGAGAATCCCTGTCTGGTGACGTCGAGAATTTATTTGAAGAGTTTCTACCAAAAGAAAACCAAATCACAACGCCGCACACTGGTCAGTAGTAGTTCTTCTGGAAAAAGAACTGAGCATCTCCATAAAGATTGTCAGATGGAAGCATGAAGTGCTCTAAAATCTCCCTAGAAAGTTATATATTTGGGAAGATATGCTAATTAATATTACAATAAATAACAATAATAATAAAATAGGCTACAATTTTATACAATAACGTGTTGGTTTAAACCTTTCTAAACCTCTCCATATGGCAGTCCATCCAATACCTGGTTTAGATAATCAATACTTCATTATGGTGAACCAAGGGTGCTTTAACAAAACCCCGATGCCTGAAGTACATCAAGGAGAACATGTGGAAGCAAACTTTGTTCTTTAAAAATGTTGTTACTGTATTTATGTTTATTTGTACTTATTTTAGTGATTTATGTTATTTTACAAGTAAAAGCTAAATTAGTTTAACTCTTTGTGTTCTCTTAAGGGTTAAAATGACCCACCACCATGTTTAACAGAAAACTGTCATAATCTTTATTTCAAATATGAAACTTCAAGACTTTCCGCACATTTCTTCTACTTTCTTAGGCTTTTGTTAAAGGATAATGTTTACACAGATGCATCTTTATTATTATTATTATTATTAATAATAATAATAATAATAATAATAATAATAATAATAATAATAAAGAGTGGATTAAATAAAAATGATCTGCACTGTTAAAGAGGGAATACTAACCATCATCATCTTGATCATTGCCATCATCACCATCATCATCATCTTCTTCCTCATCACCATCATCATTATCATCATAATCTTCTTCATCATCACCATTATCATCATTATAATTGTCGTCATCAGCATCACCATCATCCTCGTCATCACCATCGCCATAATCATCATCATCATCATCATCAGCAACACCATTTTCATTATCAGCATCACCATCATCACTGGATCTTCATCACCAACATCATCATCATCCTCATCATTATTATCATCATCACCATCATCATGTTTGCTATCATTGTCATCATCATCATCATCTAGATTTGGTCTTTCAAAGTCTTTATTTTAGGAGTTTAGTGAAGGTGGCTCATTTCTGGCATTTAGGATAAGGGTTGTACAGACTAAACAAGGGTTAAATATCACGTTTTGGTGTCACAGTACAGCACTGTAGAAGCAGAAACATCATCTGTTATTTTAAACATTATGATCATACACACTTTACATTTGTTCCCTGTTTAGCTGTGAATATTTGTATGTTGGTAACACCGATCCGTCCCAGGGCTGTCCTCTGTCCACGAAAGGTCACTTATCTGACATGTTACAGTGTCATTTGCATTTAAGCGTGCATTTTATTGACCCTCACGTTCAAGCTCCTGACTGCTTGCCATTAATGTGTTTCCTGGCGTGATGTGTTCACTCAGCACATGCGGCGATGGTCAATTAACAAAGCTCTCTAATTGCAGCTCCTTACAGGGTGGGCCCTCGCTAATACGCTCGCTTTACAATTAAGAACAATGGGCAGGCCGTCTCGTTTTACCCGTTTTAATGAGGATTTAGAGGCGACAAATGATGATACAACCCGTAATCCTGCGGCAGCCCCAGCCCTCATCAATCCTGCTTTATTTATTTGTTTTTCTAGAACGTTCTCGAGGTAAACAGGCCAAAATGTGCTAACAAGAACAAAAGCCTGCCGTCGTCCACGACGTTTCGGGGGGAAATACAACAAATCAAGAACAAGAGGGAATTATTTTTCTTTATTAAGTGACCCGGGCCCCGAGGGACACAAAACAAAGCGAACAATTAATCTTTTCCTATTGGTTCACACTGTTCTGGCCAGGATGAAGGTGGTCTCTACCTGTAGCGGGTTAGAGTGGAATAATTAGGCCTGTACGGGGGAATAAATGGGACTCCTGTGAGAGCCTCAGCCCTGCTGAGCTTTCTCCACCTGACAGTCCAGTTACACCACTCCTACACCCCACCCAACCAGCTATGGAACCATTAGCAATAACCCCCTCCACCCCCTCCTGGAAAAAAGCAAGCAAGAGCATAATTAACCAGATTCAGTGTATTAATTGTGCTGGAGCCATTAAAAAAGTAGTAGAGAAAGTACATTAATTGCTATTCCTAACAAAGTGTTTAATCAAATTAAGCCCGGCTGCATCGTTCACAGTTGGCTAAGCAGGAAAAGCCTTTCCCAGCTTTGAGGAACCATATCAATAGGTGTTGGGGGGGCTTGTCTATAGACAAATTGTTACATTAGAGCTTCTTTTGTAGGCTCACGGCTTCAATAGTGAACCCCTGCATGTTACTCACCCAATGTTCTCAAGTCTGGTGCAGCTTTAGCGTTCCTAACAATGCAATTTATATTTATATTTATAAAATATTGCTACTTATCAGATGTTGACTTGATCTTAAATACAAACAATAAAGAGTCAAAATAAAAAAATTAAACTACTGTGAAAGTTCTTTTTTTTCATCATTAACTTCATGAAGGTATGCTGTATAACTCAACTCAAAGAGGCAAAAAGGCTGTCACTTGATGTAATGAAAAAAAAATATGATTATTTTGAATATAATCATGAGCATTGTCACAATATTAAATTATTTATTATTATTAATTATTTTAAAAGTGTATTTTTTTTGTTTTATCACATTTATCAATAGAAGAGCTAATGGTTCTGAGATGATCTCAATTACAAGCAATATTCAGTCATTCATCAAAAAAATTAAGAGTATTGTGGAAAAAGTAAATTTTTTTATTAATTTTTATTTAAATATATGTTTTGTCTGAGTGACATAATGACTTAAATGTGTCCATTTATATGTAATGAAAATATATGACAGTTTTGAATTTTTCACAAACACATGTTTCCTGTAAGTCTTCATCAGGTTTGTACACACTGTAGCTGGTATTTTGGCCCATTCCTCCATGCAGATCTCCTCAAAAGCAGTGATGTTTTGGGGCTGTTGCTGGGCAATATAGACTTTCAACTCCCTCCACAAATTGTCTAGGCCACTCCAGGACCTTTACGGAGCTACTCCTTTGTTGCCCAAGCACTGTGTTTGGGATCATCGTCATGCTGGAAGGCCAAGCCATGTTCCATCTTCAATGCTCTCACTGATGGAAGCAAGTTTTGGCTTAAAATCTAACGATACATGGCCCCGTTCATTCTTTCCTTAACATGGATCAGTTGTCCTGTCTCCTTTGCAGAAAGACAGCTACAAAACATGATGTTTCCACCCCCATGCTTCACAGTAGGTATGGTGTTCTTGGGATGCAACTCAGCATTCTTCTTCCTCCAAACATGGCGAGTGGTGTAGGTACAAAAAACTCTATTTTGGTCTCAACTGACCACAAGACCTTCTCCCATGCCTCCTCTGGTCATTGTCAAACTTCAAACGAGCCTGGACATGTACTGGCATGAGCAGGAGGACTTTGCATGCCCTGCATAAAATTAAGCCATTATGGCATAGTGTGTTACTAATGGTTCTCTTTGAGACTGTGGTTCCAGCTCTCTTCAAGTCATTGACCAGGTCCTCCCATATAGTTCTGGGCTGACTCCTGACCTTTCTCAGAATCATCCTTACCCCATGAAGTGAAATCTTGCATGGAGCCCCAGACAGTCATCTTGTTTTTCTTCCATTTTCTAATAATTCTGCCAACATTGTTGCCTTCTCAGCAAGCTGCTTGTCTATTGTCCTCTAGCCTATCCCAGCCTTGTGCAGGTCTATAATTTTGTCCCTGTTGTCTTTAGGAAGCTCTTGGGAGCGAGACTGAATGAGAGTGTGGACAGGTGTCTTTTATAGACAAAAGTTCAAACAGGTGCAATTAATACAGCTAATTAGTGCAGGGAGGGTTTCTTAAAGAACAAACAACAGGTCTGTGAGAGCCAGAATTCTTGCTGGTTGGTAGGTGGACCAAATACTTATTTTCCACCATAATTAAAAAATATTTTTTTAAAAATGTGATTTCCTGGATTTTTTTCTCATTTGTCTCTCATAGTTGAAGTGTACCTGTGATGAAAATTACAAACCTCTCTCATCTTTCTAAGTAGGAGAACTTACACAATCAGTGACTGACTAAATACTTTTTTTCTCCACTGTTACCATTAACCATACCATATATGGTAAAAATGTCATTTAACCACAGCTTGATTACATTTATCAATAAAAATGATTTTGCTTGTTGTGATAAAATGTCATAACATTTTCATTGAATTTTTAAAAAAAAAATTATAATCTTGAATGAGTAGAATAAACCATAATAAATAAACAATGTTTCAACTGCTTTAAAGTGAACAAATCTGAACATATCTCCATATACACAGTCATATCAGAATCTTACGACCACACCTGGGCCTGAGATGCCACAGAAGCCATGACAGGGTTTACTGCATGTATAAATATGTGAGCACAGCAGTCAGTTGTATCATAGTGTAAAACCGTCATCATAGACAAAGTATGTGATATGACTGATGTCCATGATAATAGGGTACCTATGAAACATGGCGGAGGCAGCATCTCAGAAATTTTGTTTTTGTGATTTGTGAAATGGTTTCCTGTGAATATAAAATATGAACACAGTTGCTTTCTTCCACCAAAAATTAGTCATACTTCAAAAAATCAGAGAGGAGAGACACAATCCAATGTATACGAAGTCCAGTGTGCAGTTTCTGCAAACTGAGGTGCTGGTGTTGTTCCACTGTTTTAGTCAACACCTGGAGATTTTAGAGGACCTCATGCTTCCATCTATTGACAAGCTTTATAGAGATGCCCATCAGTTGCCCACAGTGCCAACACAACTACTGACCATCATCATATTACTGTGGTTGATTGGCACAGTATAAGTACCTTTTTATGATATTTAAACATGTGGATGTAGTTTTGAGAGTGTGGATGGTGTTTTAAGGGCCTGAGAAGTGTTATATGGTCCACGTACAGTTCTTTCCAAGAGAAATTCACTTTTTGAGCAATATAAATCACACATGCATGTGTAGCTATATCAGCATAAACAAATACAGCGTAAGAAACATTACGGCCAGTTTGTATTCGACTGGTAGCATCTTAGAAAAAAGAGCATTTCAAGCACCGTCGGCGGCAACTGGTTTCACAGTCCGCTGACAAATAACAGTGTTGCCTATGTTGTCCTACATTCCTGGGCGAGCTTCCCTAAAAACCTGTGGACTCTAGAGAGAGAGAGAGAGAGAGAGAGAGAAAGAGAGAGAGAGAGGAGCCGGGGCGAGAGGGGCCCTGATAGAAACAGTGATGGATTCCAGTTATTAGCTGATCAAAAAGATGGATGGCGCTCTGCTCCACCCAATCAACATCATCATCTAGATCTATTTAAAGATAGCGCTTGTGCTAATCAACTTATTTAAGCTGCTGATAATATCACAGGCCAGAATAATCTGCTATACTGGGCCTCAACAACCCCCCACATCAACTGCTGATCGATAAAATCGCTTGAGCCAGTGCAAACGGAGGTAAGTAATGACTATCCCGGTCATTAATATTATTTAACACTCCTCACACTGGACTTAATGAAGAAGAAAAACTCCCCTCCCAACCGGCGGCCATTATAAACTTACTGCAACCCAGGAGCTGAAGGATGGAGCTGAGGGTATGGACGCCTGATGTAGGATGATTATACACTCGGACTGTTCTGGGTCCTCTTGGCACTGTTTCTGTGTAAAATCAAACAGAAAATACTAAAATTACTGTCATTGTTAACTGAAATACAAGAATACTCTTTAGACTAATACTCTGTAAATCTTAAGTAAAAATGTCTCTATTACATGGTTACTTTACTGTCTTTACCTTATTATTACCTACACACAAATAGACCAATGAGACATCCTTTCTCTAATATTTAAATCTTACTAATATTACACTTTTTCTCATTTCTAATTCTAATATTTTGATGTATGACTGTACTTTCTCCCCAGTGTGTTTGGTAAATTCAA